>RJWH01000608.1:560197-667685 GCA_004363575.1 Solenodon paradoxus
GAGAGAGAGAGAGAGAGAGAGAGAGAGAGAGAGAGAGAGAGAGAGAGAGAGAGAGAGAGAGAGAGAGAGAGAGAGAGAGGAAAAAATAAGGGGTCTATTAATGTTTAGGATTCTCCTTTATTCCAAATTTTTCCTTGTGATTTAGTTTTTGTTTCCCTTCCAGCCAGTCATGAAATACACTTTGCAGGAAGGGTCAGGGAAGGCTCTAGCAAACATAGTAATTCTGAGGACTGTTCATGGGGTTCTGTAGAGTCTAAGTTCTGTAGAGTTCAACTAAGTTCTGTAGAGTCTGCTGAGAAAGTCTCTGGGGACAGGCTTTTGGACTGCTCTGTTCTCCTGCAGGGTAAGTAAAAGAGGGTAGACTAACCCTAGGCTGATAGGCCCTAACCCTTTCCAGGAAGCTTGCCACTAGGCAGTGATCTGAGGAAGACCTCCTACTATGTGTAAATTAGTTGCTGAGTCTCCTCTGGTGTTCTCCAAGTGTTCAGAATTTTAGATGGAGAAGGACTGGTAGAGGATTTCAAAGCCATTTTTCATAGAAAATTTTCAGAGGGCAGAGAACAGTGTCTGCACTCAGATAGCACTTGCCTCTCAACAAGTCTCTTGAGCTAGCATGCCCTGACATGCTCTATTATTTTATTTAGCTATGTAGGAGTCCTCCCTCCCACTTTAGACGATGAACTGTCTCTTCTTACATGGCAAGATTTCTCAATAGCTTCATGTTTTGTAGCTTTTAATGTCTTGAAAAGTTTCTTTCAAAGAATTGGGCTTATATATGTTTATTAATTGACAGCGACGCCCTAGTAGGAGTTGTAGGATTTGAGAAATGTTAAGCAATAGCATTAATCACAAGAAATTTCCTCTGACCTCATTTGGAGCCAGCTGGATCCATTGTAGCACTCAGTCTTTATGGGAAGACTGGTGAGGAGCGAGTCAGGCAATTCAGATACTGAGTACCACTCACACCTAGCATGGCATTGGCCCACATGTGGGCATTCAGAAGCTTCAGATGTAATCTCGCCATAGTTAAGTTGATGAAATATGGGCATTTCAAATGAAACTTTAATGGATAATAAAGTCACTGTGTCATTCAGCACTAAGGTGTATACTACTAAAGTCAGGAATGGCAGGGATATAGGGACCGAGAACAGTTAGGAAGTTCCCCTGCAAGAGATGATAATGAAACTGGGATCTGGGAGTCAGTGGGCATCTATACTCATTAACCCTTTAGAGTGAATCTGCTTCCCATTTGCTAACGCCTCAGAGAACCCAGGAGAAATCAGATGCACTAAGTAATCCTGAGCTAGTAAAACCTATTAGATTCTGCTCCTTCTCACCCTCCTCTAAGCATCTTGTAGTATATCTCCCATTTCTCAGCCTCATCGCCTGGTGTACTCTCCTTAGGAGCACCATCACTCAACACCCTGCCTCGTGCTTCGTTTGATGGGATCTTTTCTCTGTTAAATAAAGGCAATACCTATGCAAGTCCTCCAAAAATAAATAATCTTCAAAATTAAATTTTACACAACCAACACTTATCAAGCATCTATGGCTTCTCTATTATATAGATCCCAGAAATGAATAGTGTCTAGCCCTCAAAAGAGTTTACCCTCTAAACTAGGAGAAAAATGACTATGTTGTAAGCTAAAATGTAAGAGAAACTATAACGAAGGAGAATGAGATTAATCTTGGAGAGAGAAGGCTTCATGGGGGTGGTAAGATTGGGGCTAGTCCAGAAGGGGCTCATAGAAGTAAAAAATATGGAAGTTCAGGGTGAGGGCAGGGGTGGGGTTGGACATTCCATTCGAAAGGCATGTTGTGAATGGAGACCCAGAGGTGGAAGAAGTAGGGTGTGTTAAGGTTTGTCTGAGACTAGTGTTGTGAATGGGAGTCATGACAGTTAAGACTGGAGTTTGGAACATGAGGCTGAGAAGTTGGGTCCTATCCTTGTGGCAGGGGAGATGCTGACAGAATTCTGAGCAGTAAAGATATGAACTTGAAGCTGGTTGTTTTAGCATTTGCTGGGCATGCGTGTGAAAGGGAGGCGGTAGAGTTGTGAGTTGAGGGCAGAAGGTAAGCAGCATGGGGAGAATAGGTGAGTGTTCCATTGGACAGTAATTTGGGAAGGTGTTAATGAAGGCTGAAGGTGGGGCAGTGGACCTAGTCCTGGCAGGGAAGGCGCTAGTAGGAAAGAAGTCAGGGGAACCTTTTGTTTGTCTTTTCTGTTCCCCAGGTGAGGTAGTAGTATCCCTTAGCAGTCATTTCAGGGTTGTGGGAACTTAATGTTTTTGCCTTCAAAGAGAAAACCGCTCCTGATATTTAACAATGAGGATAAGAATCTGACTTGCAGGGAAGTTGTTCAAATGATGCAAAGAATTGGAAATAGGGAGACCATTCTCCATCTCTTCCCAGACTCTTCCTCTAGATGGCGCTACCTCTTCTTGTCAGTCTGTGTGGCTAGAGGCCCATTCAGTTGCCAGACAGTCCTTACAGATGTAAGGGAAAGGGTAGTCTCCCCACCACACACACTTTTTTTTTTTTTTTTTAAATCTCAGAGCACTTTGCAGCCCCTACTGACAGATCCCATTCAAGCTAAAATGAGTGGCTGGGGGCAACTCATACATAATTTCCCTCTATTTAGTGACTTCCTACACCATGGGGTCTGCATGATTTCTGTTCATTTAATTAAAGGTTATATTGGCAAATTGTTATCCTCAGGAGTGTGGGTGTGCAGGGAGTTCTTCTGGAATACATTACAGGGTAATTCCCTTTGCCCTTTATTGCCTCTGCAGGCCATGTGAAATTGAATAGCAAATAACACATTTTAGAAACAGGCAGAGAGACAGAGGCCTATGCTTCTTTTTGCTTGAATAAGACAGTGAGCATGGGTATGTAAGCAGCCCTCTGGTTATGGAGGCCAGCTGGGGGAGGGGGAACTGAATAACCAAGGGGACTGATGTCTCTACCCCACACAGTGAGTTCAGCAGCCTCCACTCCTGCTGGGAGTGTCTGAATCCAGTAGCTAGTCCTTTCATGAAACATCCAGAGGGCCCATTACTGCTAATGGGAGCCTCTTCTGAGCACCAGCTAGAGAGGAGCTCCACTTACATGCAGAATGGAGGAAAGTCAGTTCATGCAACTTCCCTTTCTAATCTCCTTCTCTAGAGGTGGCTGCGACTCCCAGAGGTTTGTGCAACAGGAAATTCCAACAGGTAAACACTGTTATGGAAAAGTTGTCCCCTCTCAGAGTAGAAGATGAATGTTTGTAAGGTTCAGAGAAAACAAGATCTTTAAGTATTAGGAAGTGATGTTGGGGTGCAGAATGCAGGCAGGCAATGAGTGCAGGAGACAGCATGCTTTTCAGAGCACTCACCTCCACTTGGTAAGTGTTGTAGTCATGAGTATATATAACTGTGTCTACTGTAGGATGCATTTGTTGCTGAGAATGAGTGTGTTAATACCTCTGCACTCCATAATATCATCACAGTTGGTGAGTATTTGTACAGGGGACAGGTCTGGGATGTTAGCTATGGAGTTTGGGGATATTTTAGAGGCAGGGGATGGAGGTAAACAAGTGTTAATATTGTGTAATTAGGGTAGCCTCTTTGAGAGGACATTGAAGCAAAGTTTTTAAAATGTCTGGGGGAAGAAGAGGATACCACCAGGGGAACCCATACTTCTTAAAGCAGTAGAATACCTGGTGATGGAGCAGTAGAAACTGTGCCTGGAGTAGAGTAGGAAAGAAGGAGACGTTAAGAGGTAGAGTTGGGGACAGATTAGCAAGTGTGCTTTTGACTGCTCTAAGGATTTTGGTTTAAGTAAAATTGGGAGCCATTGTGGTTTTTTGCAGTGGAGTGATATGAGGCAGATATGGAAATAGAAATCCAGTATAATGAGGTAAATATATGATTCCACTTACGTGAGGGAAGCAAATGTGAGGGAACATAGAAAAGGTGTATCTAACATAGTCCAAGAGGAGACAGAGAGGCAGAGGAAAGGCTTCCTGGAGGACGTGTCATCATTTAGCCTGGTCTTAAATGATAAGCTGACTCATGACTTACCCGGTTGCCAATCAGGCCCCACCTTCCTTTGTGTACCTGTCCCAAGATGTCAGGGAGTCAGCTGGTTTCTCTCCTCTGGTCTCGGGTTACTCTGGTGGATTGGCTTGCCTGTGACTTGTCTGGGAACTATGTCCAGCCTCTTTGTGAGGGACTCAATCCTTAGAGCACTAACCATGATTTGGAATCCAATTCCTATCCACTGACTCCTGGAAAATTAGTACCTATGTAGCTGTCTCACTTAGTCTGACTTCTTTATGTGCAGACATTTTATTGAAGGCTGCAATTCCAGAACGGAGAGGCTGTAGGGAGAAAGGAAATGAGGAAGGAAAGGAGGCAAAGTAGAAATGATGGTGTGTGTTACCAAGCTGGCCACAGCATCATAAGAAAATGTAGCCATTTTCTTTGTCACATGAGCTATCCCCGAATAGGCCATATAGAACCGCTTTACCACTTTGTCTTGGAATTGTCTACCAGTTCTAGGATGGAAGGATGGAAAGATGGAAAGATGGAAGGATGGAAAGATGGAAATAATTTATTCTTGGCACCTTTCTCCTATAATTCATCGATATAGCTTAACCCATAAGAATTACTTTTCTTTCCTTCTTTTTTCCAATCTGGTCTGCATGAGGAGCACAAAATAGCTAAGTGGCAATTATAATTTTAAACTCAGTGGAAGACTTACTGTGCTCTCTGATGAGTGTGACTTCCTTTGGAACGTGGTAGAGCCCAAACATGTGGATATAAGAAGCACAAAGCCCACAAATGGATGGGTCATGGGAGCATTGATGAGGAAGACTTTCCTCCTTCTATGTCTTGGTTCTTGAATCAGTTTATTTTAGCTGGTGGGAATATCATGCTAAGTATCAGCCATTGAGTCTATACCTGCACCACCTTTGAAAGGTAGCACCAAGTTCTGCAAACGTTTTCCCATGAGTGAGTGTCTTTACTGCACTTTCTGTTATACCATTCTGATAAAGGGTAAGATTAGTTAACCCCTGATCATTGTTATATATCTTTGATATACAATGGATTCCTTGATCTGAGACAATGTTATTTGAGTAATCATCAAAATATTGTAAACTCTTGCTTTGGCTTTCTGATAGATTGCAAGCAGTGTAGACAAACTCATATCTGTAGTTTGTGTCTACTTAATGAGGATGAACTGATGCTCCTTTAGGTATAAAAGGGGCTCAATGAAATCAACTGGCTACTAGGCCAATCTTTCTAAGGAATCATACACTATTGAGAACTTAGTCTGTGTTACTGACTTTGGGCAATCCTCAGTGGCAGCAGCCTTGGTGAAAAGGAGCCTGTTATTTTGGGCCCATGCATAACCTCCATATCTGGACCAGAATGAGAGAACCGAGGAGAGAAACTAATATTTTCTCTAACTTGGTTCTTGGAAATTTGAATGGCTTCTTCCAGATAGGCAATAGTGTGAAATACAAAGATTTTCAAGCTTTTTTAGCATTTCTATCAGTTCATTAAGACTTCCTTTTTAATTTCTGTGTTTATTCTTCCCAGGTCCTGATCAATCAGTCAAGGTGTTACTTCTGAAGTTTATGTCGATACTACAGGTCACTTTTCCTTTCATAAAGGTGATGAGTGAGTGCATGCATACTCATTTTCTTCTTGGGAGGCCACTGCTGGTGGATGGTAATGCAACAGTAGTTTATTTCCAATGCCAGCATTTCCTTTTACTTACTGGTGAACCAGGCTGAGTCCCTCTTCCTTCAGCAATTGGTCATTGAGAACCCCTATCAGATCAGGAATATGGATTAAAAGATGATGGTACTACAGAAGACATGGTAGTCACTTGGCACAGAATTCAGCTTTTCTTGCAACTTATTTGTGCTTGCTAGAATTGCTTGAATCCAGTGCATTAGCCATATAGACATCTTACGCCAGTTTAAATTTATAGCTATGTAGTAATACTTAGCTCAAATGAATAGCTCAGGTCACAGTACTAGGTATTCCAAGGTCAGATATTGGTTTTATCTAGGACTCAGTAGCTCACTAGGAACTATTTTTTAAAAGGAATAGTTCTTTGCTGCAGAGGGCATGATTTTGTTTGTGAACCTACAGGTCTGCGCTGCAAATCTTGTGTTGAAAGTGGTGCAGCGCCTTTACCCACCAAGGATCCATGGCGAGGTAGCTGGTACTACTTTTTTTTAACCTGCTACAGAGTTCTCCTCTGACTTCCAAATAACCTTATAAACACATGTGAATGTTTCCAAATGTGATAAATGCTGCCTTCAAATCCAAGAAATCTAACAGGTATCACACTGCTTTTGTAGTAAAAAATGTACAGAGTAAATCAATTTTCCTTTAATGGGATGTTCATAGATGACCCAAGTTACTGGTGTTCTAGAAATATCAGTGATTTGTGTGGAATTTATCTCCCATCTTCCAACATGTGTGTATCCTCTTTAATTAAAGTATCTAAGATACCTGTCACTTATTGCTCTTTAGTGAAATCAGTATATTATCAAAATAATGGACCAATGTACTATTCTACAGAATGCCAAGTTCCCTGAAGACTAGCTTATGACAAGAGAATTTCAGAGACATAAACCCATTTTGATGAAGCTCTACTATAGTTAAAATTACGTTGGATTCCATATCTAATAGATATGGAAATTTTTTTAAAAAGTATTAATTAACTCAGTAGCAACATGCCACGTATGGAGTCTATAATGATCTGCTTGAATAAAGATCTTATTATATCTGCCCATCAGTTAGTATTGGGGCTACTGTCTGGTTGATTTTACAGTACTCTGTGTCCATCTATCATGATCCATCTGGATTCTGCAGAGGTCAGTCAGGTGAATAGGAAGATAAGATATGGATCATCATTCCTGTCTCTTTCAAGGCTTAGGTTATGGCATTAATTTCTTCAGTTCTCTTGGGAATACAATAAGATTTTCAATTTATTACCTTGGTAAAAAAGAAGGCAGATGTAGGGGACGGTCGTTGGTCTTTGTCACCAAAATGGCTCTTACTCTAACAAGTTAGGGAGCAAGTGTAAGGGTCCTACTAGCTGCTAAGTATATCTGTCCCAATTATAGATTCAGTGATTGGGGCAATAATCACAGTGTGGGTTAATGTACTCATTAGGCCCACTGTGATTTCGCTAAAACTGTTTGTCACATGGCTTTGGTAAACTCACTCTAACCAGAGGTGCTTGGTGGCATATTTTAGGTCCTTGGTATTGTCTCAGACCCTATATTTAGCAATTCTTGAAATTTCTGGAATTTTTCTTTCCTCAAAAGCTGTGTTACACTAACAAGTGATTACATGGGAAGAGCCAGAGGTGTAATTTCTGTGTATACTTATATCAGTGCTATAGAAATCTTCCTCAGAGAAACCTTGACTCCTTTTCAATCTGCCTTCCCCAAACCATCATGGTCATCAGACCAGTAAGCAGTGTCAGTATTTATCACAACTTAAGTGGGGTATGCAGGCTCTACTTGGTAGGTAATAGATTATTTAACAATGAAATTATAGAACATGACTAATATGTGCTTTAGGTATGGAGCTTTGTGTCTATGAATGGACTTTTACCTGGAGAATATATGAGAGGACTGTGATTTTTCATTGTGGTTCATGTCATCCTTCTGTTCACCAACTTTTATGTGTACAAATATGCATTGGTGTGTGTGTGTGTGTGTGTGTGTGTGTGTGTGTGTGTGTGTGTGTTTATAAGAAAGTTACAGGTAGGAATGAAGGTGAGCAGGCAGGTAGGTAGGAAGAGAGAGCAGGAAGAAGCACTTTCATCTAATTTCATTTAGCTGTTCATCATCTTGATTGTTTATCCTGGCCCTAGGATGTGAACCCCAGTCCCTGGACTATATGTGGACTGTGCTTGGCCAAAAGCAGCCAATCTAATTGCTATTCCACCAGGGAATGTCTGTTTTTAATTATACAAATCAAATAACACCCAGGTCAAGCTGCCCAGTTCGTTCCTTGGAACTATACACATCAACATGGATTGATGTCATTCCAGTCATTCCAAATGCTACCCCAACCTTGCTGCACATTGTGGTAATTGCATTTAACTACTCTCTGGTTGTCAAGTACTGCTTTCTGACCTTTGTCACCAGAGATCTCAAGATACCCTTTATATTAGGGATCTTTTTGTAGTTAGGTTATGGAACATAGCTACATTCATTTATGTATGTAATGTTGTTGGCATTTTTTTTTCTTTCTTTTTTTTTAGAGAGAAGGAAGGACTAGAAGAAAGAAGCATTTTTTATTTACTTATTTGTTTATTGTATTTTTTTCCCAGTCTAGTGTTGAGAACCCGGGTCTTTGGGCTTTATATGATCCCCACCCCAAGAGTCTCAGTCACCCGAGCCACCAGAGCACACCATGTTTTTATATTGCAGTAACAATAAAGTAGTTGCAACAGAGACAACATGATTCGTAAAGCCTAAAATAGTTATTATCTGTTTTTTATGTAAAAAAAACAAGCAAGTATAATATAACGTAGGTAATTAATAAATGTGAATTGCCCTTCTTTCATTTTCCTTCTTTATCTAACAAATAATTTATTAATAATGGCAACTTAATAAATTCTGATTAATAGTCTCACTCTTTGCAAAGGCATTTGATACCATGATTTATCAAGTAGAGAGTTAGTCTCCCCAAATTTGAAAATTTAAAGTTAAGGTTATGACTAAAAAAAAATGGGAACAAGTTTTTTCTATCCCCTTTGCATTAGCCATAACTGAGACTCATATATAATTGGGCAGGGGCCCCATTATTTGAAATCCTACTATTCTAGAAAGTCTAGATTCAGTTGCATTCAGCTTTATTATGACTATTTAAAATATACAGACTGCTAAACAAAAAGACTATTTCCACAGGCATCAAATACAAGTATGAAATATTTTCTAGATTCTTAGAGGGGGCTCTATCATTGAAAGGGGCAATCATTTAAGAGGGACAGTAATGTGACTTGGAATCCCAAATTCCTGGCAACTTGCCTGGCAAATAGAATAAATTTAATTAGGACTTGCTGAATAAATGAAATGTCTGGACTACTGCCTGGCACAGAATAAGTTCTTGGTAAATATTTATTGAATTATCTGGCAAAATTATCCATTCATTCAAATGAATGAGGTTTTCAGATCGCAGAACACAGTCCGTTGCTAAACCAGGCTGAAGCTCTCTGTGGGGTGTACACAGATAATCTAAAACCTACATCTAATTTATTTGTCAGAGTGTTGTGCAATCATTGGTTGGCTCCAAATGCCAGATGAGTTGCCCAATCAATGCTATCTAACAAGAACAGCTACGTGGCAAAGAAGGAGAGCTCAGCTGGGAAGGACCTCATGGCTATGCTGCTTTAAGGCCAATTAACTGGTGCCTGACATCTTCCACTAAATCTAAATGAAATGCATTCTTGTGACTTCTAATTTCAAGTGAGTTTAATTGAACTTGAGAGGGAAGCTACCATTCAGTAAGTGAAATGGAAATGAAGTAATTGAATATTTTTCCAGAATTTTATTTGAAATGTGCACCATCAAATGTTGTTTCAGAACTCAAGTGACCAGCTGCACATGGTTAATATTTGGAAAGGAAGGATCATTTAAATGTCAGCTTGTAGCCACTGGGAGGGTAAATGCAACCGCAGGCTGTTCAATTACTAAACGTAGTCTCTTTTTCGCATTAAAACAATTTTTTTAAGTTGGATATTAAATAATATGCTTAAGAGAATTAGGATATGTCCTGATGACTGAAAAACAAACTTAACATCTTTCCTTACTTCTATCTTGTACTCTTCCCAACACACACACATACATGAGAAGCACTATTTATATGAAATTGCAGATATCTTGATGGGTTTAACCAACTGATTACACATTAAAATGATGAATAATTTATCTGATAAATATTTATTGAAGGCCTATGGTATTCCAGCACTGTGGGAGATAGGTGATTAAACAGGCCTCAGTCTATGATTGCAAGGAAGTTTCTGTTGAGTAAGTGAGATGAGATCAGAGAATAAATCAGTATAGAAAGGTAAATGTAATATACACCATAAGAACAAGTAGGAAGGAATGCTGAAGGAATGAGGAGTTCTAACTGTGAAAACAAAGGACTCCTCTTGGGGTAGATAGAATCTGAGTTATAAATATTTGCAGAAAGAAAAGAAAGCAAATGATCTGTTTGAAAGAGGATGAGGCATTTAATGGGGCGGATTTGTGGAAGGAGATGGTATGAAATAAGATCTTGGTGGTAAAATCTTAGTCAGTCTTTAAAAAGGAAGGGGACTAAGAATATGATATAAAGTTCAACATCACTAATCATCAATGAAATACAGCTCAAAACCACAATGAGATAACACTTCTCATTCATTAGGATGACTAGTATCAAAATCAATAAAAAAGTGTTAGAAAGGATATGGAGAAACCGGAATCTTTGTGCAGTATTGATGCAAATGTGAAATAATGCAACCATTATGGAAAACCATGGAGATTTCTTAAAAAATTTAAATGACCGATATAATTGACATTAGGGTCTTAAAGAGATATATTTGCATGCCCATGTTCATAGCATCACTAGTCACAATAGCCAAGAGATGGAAACAAGCCAAATGTCTATCAGTGGATGAGTAGATAAAAAGTGGTGTATACATATGTAGTATATACATACAGAATATTATTCAGCCTTAAAAGAGAAGGAAATCCTTTCACATTCTACATTATGCATAAACCTTGAAGACATTATGTTCAATGAAATAACATAGTTTCAAAAAGACAAATATATGATTCCATTTATATGAGGTATCTAAAGTAGTCAAATTAATAGAAACAGAAAGTAGGATGGTAGTTGCCAGGGGCCAAGTGGAGAAGACACAGGGGAGCTGTTTAATGGGTATAGAGTTTCAGACATGCAGGATGGAAAAATTCTGGACATATATTTTATAGCGGTGCGAATATTCTTACCACTACTAGCCTGTACACTTAAAATAGTTAAGATGGTAAATTTTATATTATGTCGGATGCTGTTGAATTAAAGTTGTAAAGAAGAAAAATGAGAAGTTGGTTTACAGGTCATTTTCTTAGGCCTAGTGAGAGGTAACTGGAACTGGAACAGGATCAGGAGGAAGAGAGAGGAGTTGTCAAGTTGATATTAGCAAATTTGGCACCTGCTGGAAACTGGATTGAGGAAGGAAGAGTCAGAGATACCTTGAAGGTTACCAGCTTTGCTAATGAGAAATTGATGGAGACTCTCCCAGATGTAGTGACTGAGATAGAGAGATAAGGATTTAGGTTTTGGATTAATTCTGATTGCAGCTTGTGGCTGATTGTGCTGGAACTGGTCTGATTACACTACGTTTTAAGAGTTGTTGGAAGTTCTTTTTATTTGCCTGGTTTACATTTTCTCTCATTTTTTCCATGTGTTTGACTTTCAGCTTCTTTGTTGACCTTACCCCATGTTTTATTCCTAACCCTTCAAATTAAGGGGGGTTGCACATCATGGAATGTGAATCTTGGGTGAGTTCTTTCACTAAGTCCCACAAAATAAATTTAAATTCTGTAGGAGTTGTGAAAATTAGGGAGCTGTGAGTTTCTTTTACTGAAAAATATTCTTTTTCTCTCTTAAATTTTCTCCCCAGTCTTTCATTAGGAAATGTATTTCCAAGCTGGTCAGCTGGATGCAGTGCCCATTTTTTTTCCCCATGGCACTTCATTCGTCTAAGCTGGTAGCAGCCTTAGAGGTGTGGGCTAATTTCTTTACATTAGGCCTTTCACAGAGACCAGAGCTTTACAAATGTATTCATGTCAGTGCTTTATAAGGTCACCACCTCCAGATTCCCAGAGTGGTGGCAGTTAGCAGATTTATAATTCCAAATCTATGTTTTCACAGTCAAGAGAATTCTGTTGAGGATGGAAAAGAACAGCGATGAAATAGACATCTCTACCATGGATTGGTCTACCTGTTTAAGTACTGCAAAATGTTTTTTTTAATGTTTGTGATATCAGCAGGTAAAAGAAACATTTAGAGATATTTTCAAAGGCCAGAACCTGGAATTGTAATAGGATGCAATTTTATGGGCTTTATTGTGTCACTTATGTCAGAAAGGATTTTTTATTACTGATATGTATGGGCAAAGGTTTGCAAATGCTGGAATGAGCTTGAGCTTTGTTTAACAGGTTGCATTAAATATTTCAAGCCCCCAAGGCTCAAATTCTTTGAAAATTCATCTTAGACTTTGGAAAACAGGTTGTATTCTGTGACAAAAGTGTTAAAAAACAATATTTGACTATAAGAAAGTACACCTTTGTTTTTCCTAATTGCAAATGTAATACATACTCATTGTAGAAATTTTAGAAAGTATAGATGAATAAAAATGATTCAAATTCTCACCTCCCAGGAATAATCTCTGTGACCACTGAGTCACCAGTCCTTCTAGTCAGGGAAGTGTGTTTGTGTATGTGAACATGTGTATTTTTAGTGTGATGATACTGTATTCATCACTTTGAAATCTATATTTTTCCATTAAAACATCAGCTACTATTTCCACATATTTGTATTTTATCTTTTAATAGTTATTTTTAGAAGTTTTTATTTTATAAATGCTCTTTGCTAGACATTTAACATGCTTCCATTTTTCTCTGTTTGTTTTACAGTTGTTTTTCCCTGGCTTAATGATTAATAGCATTTCCTCATCTCAAAAGTGTCCCCACTTGGGCAATAAAGAATATGACCTCCCTAATTATTAAGAAAAATGATAAAAACAGTGTTATAACTTAATTTTGTGTATATTCATTAATATTTCCCTAGCAAAAACTCCTTAAAAATAGGTCTGTGAAGACTGTATGCTTTTAAAGGCATTTAATGTATATTAAGAAATGGCCCTTCAGAAATGTAGTAAGGGGACTATAACTTTGTCCAGTACTAATCTGCCCACTAAATTTATATGTATTTTTCAATGTAATTTTTGTTGACTTGTTCAAAGATATTTTGATTTTTAGAAAATATGAAAATAAGCATAGATATTATAGAGTATGTGGTGTTAGGACGTGGAGGGAAGAGTCAGAAGAAATTGTGTAAAACGTTGGAAGTACATGGAGAATAGAGGTGACAACCATACAGCTATTTGGGGATATATAAACTATCATGGTTATAATATAATCATAATTACCAAAATAATGGAAGCTCCATTTATTGAAGACTGAACACTGTCAATGAACTCTTAACTTCTCAAAGCATGTTGGCAAATAGTTATTTTACTGAAGAGAGACTCAAGGCTCAGAGATATTTAATAGGTTCATATGGCTAGTCACTTGCAGAACTGGCATTTGAACACAATCATGTCTGCCTCCAAGACACAATTTCCTTCCATTTAGCCATACTTCTTTTGGTTTTTCAGTCTCTCCTATATTCTGGATTTCTGGGTTTCTTCATCTTCTTCTCCTCTTCTCCTTTTTCCTCCTTCTCTTCCTTCTCCTCTTTCTCCTTCTTCTCTTTCTACTCTTCCTCCTCCTCCATCATCATCATCATCATCATCATCATAATCATCATCATCATCTATTTGCCATCTAACATTAAACATTGAGAAGTAGAGAAGCTGATAAAGGGAGTCCAGGTCCCAAATTCCCGGTGCTGGAAAATTGGTGTCCAGTTTCCTAGGCAACTGGGAAAACCTAATTCACCCTACCTACAACCCCTTAAAAGCAATCTGAATTTCCTTATAGGTTGCTAGCATATGACAACTAAGATAATGGGGAAAGAAAGTGAAGTGATGATTGTTTGGCTCACTTTGTTGAATAGTTCAGTTTTTCACCTGTTAGAGGGCAAATTGACATTCTCTGCTCATTGGAGAATCTGAATATTAGAAAATAATGGTAGAGCAGACAGAACAGATGTCATTGAAATAAAAAGATATATATGTCCTTAATAATCACAAACAAGCATTGATTAGACTCACACTTAACAGTAATTTTAAGATGTTGAAGCAGAACATCAGTTAGGTAGTAGAAATGGATTTATGTGAAGAGCAATATAACATTTACTTGTTTCATAACATTTTCATGGAATATCTCCCATGGAAAATTATCCTCCATTTACATTCATTATCAAGTTAAATATTGTGTTAAAAAGGAATCACTGAGTTATGATGTATGGAAAATGATTGAAATGGGACGCTAAAATGAGACAAAGTCAAAAGGAAGCATTAAAATGACAGTCAGATTATCTTTTGAGGCAGTCCCTACCAACTTTCTTCCCTCTACTGCTCAGCCTTGGATAAGAACACAATCTCATAGCTCAGTCCCAGCTATAGTTTATCCTCCCAAGGCTTCCCCATGACCTTGTTAGTGAAGGCTTCTCTGCAAATTAAAGCTGTAATTACAGAATCTGGACCAAGGGAAACTGTTTTATTAAAACTCATGATATTGACACACAGAGCAACAAGGCCACAGGAGAGGCATGCAGGACATCTCTCTAGACTGGATGATGACTTGCAGATTCTTCTCTCAGTGTTCATTTTCCTTAAAGCATGGGTTTCCACTGACCTTTACTTCAGTCCTAATTGGGGGTAAGTGCTGAGCCCCTTTTCCTACCCATCAGCTATTTGCATGGGTATGAATTTGTGCAGACCTTAACTTTTGATCAATTTCCCTTTCTCCCTCTCAGTCTTATTTACACAAGGATTTTTTTTGTTCACTCAATTTGCCCCAGTATTCAGAGGTTTTACACTTGTTTGGTGCCTTTAAACTTCTCATTACTAAAATGTCTCAGGACGACTTTTCCTCTCTGAGATTCAGAATTACTGATCAATCTTTTTCGTTTAGGTGTCACTGGGTTTTCTTGGGTGAGACAGACTAAAGCCCAGTCCTGGGACTGCACAAGTACATGGTTGCTGTTGTGGGCAGGTGGTGGCTAGTTTCATAGACAGTTATAGGGGCAGATCTTTTATGTAAGGAATCTACTCATTTCTACACTTTTTATATAATCATCATTTTACTAAGTTACTTATCTACACCTTAACCAAGAGTGTCTGTTTTTATTCTCCTATCTTTGAGCTAACAACATTTATTATTTATGCACAGCATCAGATTTGACAAGCTATACTACATAGTATCACAATAGTGTATGTACTTCACTTACCTATTGCTATGTAACAGACCAACCTAAAACTTAGGACCTTGAAATAATCATGATTTGCCATTTCAAATGCTTTTCAGCTTGGGCAGAACTTAGACTGGTAATTTTTCTGCTTCAACATGGTCCCACTTCGCTGCAGTTAGCTAGCAGATGGGCTAGGCTGGAGGCTCAAGAAGGTCTCACTCAGGGATCCTCCATATGTCTTCTCCATGTGGCTAGCTTGTCCTTCTTCACAGCATGGTGGTCTCCATAGAGTTGAGTTTCTTAGAGGATGGCCAGGTTCCAAAAATACAAAAGTGAAAATTGTCAGCCCTTCCAAACCTGTTCCTGGAAGTGGCATGACATCACATTATGTTGATCAAAGCCAAGGAGAAGGTGATGCCATATTCAAGGGAAGTGAAACAAGCTCTAAATCAGGGTGGGAGAGGCCCTGAGGGTGAGAGGTTGTGGAGACTATCCCTGGACACTTAAACACTATGCATTGATTTATACTCCGACTCAAAGTCTTTAGAAATACCCATAATTCGATACCAAACTGTTAACATCTTTTGGGTGTCAGTGAATCTGTATTTTCAAGGCTCCTGATTTTATTATCCTAGAATCCTTATTAATAGTAGTTTACAAATCAGATGGAGCACGAACAGTTTATAATGATGCCCATTTCTTCTCTAGGGCTTTATCTTGTTTTAATAGAATTGAACCTTATCCACATGTCCTATAAAAAGAAATGCTTATAGAGTAAGTGCTTAGTGGCTATTTAAATTAACATACAGAGTTGCCTTATGCACATTCAGTACTGCAAGACCATCCTTACGTGGTGCACTGCATACAGTGTGCTGATTGAACACACATACTTAGGGGTCAGATTGCCCAAATTTGAATATGAACTTTTCCATGTAATAACTGTATAGCCCTGATTAAGTTTCGTGAGGTCTTTGTGATTCTGTTTCTTTATAAAATGGGGGAAATAATAATAGCACCATAGGGTTGTTTGAAAGATTTAATGTGGTAGCAGTAGTAGTAGACTTGTAAGTAGCATATATGACATGTTAGCTACTGTTGATCAGGATCAGCATTGGGCATTTAGGGCAAGATGTGTGGGACAACTGGAA
Organism: Solenodon paradoxus; assembly: GCA_004363575.1. Lineage (NCBI taxonomy): Eukaryota > Metazoa > Chordata > Mammalia > Eulipotyphla > Solenodontidae > Solenodon > Solenodon paradoxus. The sequence goes on from RJWH01000608.1 coordinate 576,492, forward strand.
CAGCCATGGTACAAGGTAACTCTCCATCATTGGAATCTCATGTCCCAACCCTTTGCCTCACTGGTGAATACATGGCACCTGTGCTGGGTCTGGTCAGCCTCTATGTTGCTTTCCTTTCAGGTAACAATGGATTGCTGCTCTATGCCTTCCACTCACATGTTGTCATAGGAGAAGACTCTCTCTATCACTTTGGCTATAACTGGCAGTTCTGGTCTCAACGCCCCATAATAGGCTGATTCATGTCTCGTGCAAAGATATCTAACCTTCAGCCACTGCTGGCATTGTTTTGCTCCAGGACTTAATGTTCTTTGTCTTTGTCCTCACTGAATATCACCTCAGGCTACAAAGTACATCCAAATGCACCATGGAGAATTCAAGCCCCATGTTCTGTCCCAGGATATACAGCATTAGCCACAAGCATGCCTGCTGTGTCTGGAGAGTAGCTTCAGGGGAGGAATAACCACCTTCCCGAGCATTTTGGATCGAGGCAACTAAGAATTCTCCGGTTGGAGGTGGCAGGGAATATGCTGTCCTGGGAATCCAAATAGTACACCAGCTGCCCGCTTATTAGTTGGTGAGTCAGCGTGTAGGAGTTTTTTCTGACCTTGATAGGAATATCTCCATTTAACCCCATGCACTTAGTCCCAAGGAATTGAATACAAATGTAGGCCCTGGATCCTGCCTGGGTTAATGACCCATCTTTAGTCCCTTAAGCAACTCTCTAAAGCTGTAATTGTACTTTTAGTGTAGTTTCACCTTCACTCATGATCACTGGTGTGTTGCACTAGCTACAGGAAAATGACCAGCTCCTGAGGCCAATATCCCAGTGAACATGCTTATCCGTGGTCAGTGGCGAGATATTAACATATCTATCCCTGGGGCTACATGGTGAAGAGAATTCTGTTTCTTCCTTATCCAGCTGTTTAGCAGACCTGAAACCCTGACAACAATTGCTTCTTAAAAATACATACTGCTGCCTAAACCATTGGAAACTATTTCGAAAGACATTGACAAGGTGGCAAAAAATCAAGAACATTAGAGGCCACAAACTAAATAAAAGTGGACACCACATAGTGTGACCCTTTGTGGACACTTTCTAAATGAAGTGAACTTGAGTCCTAGTTTGTATATAGTCATGGCAGACAGACAGCCTCACAGGTCAGCTGGTCTGTCTAAAATGGGGTGGCAAATTCCTCTGTCCAATTAGAGACTGATCATCCTACATTAAGTTAGGACCCTAAAAGAGGCATATCTTCATAGTAAGGAAGAAATAGAAATAAACCCCAGGAAGGGCAAGGAATCGATTCTGAGAGGAAGAGAATATTCTTATATAAGAGTTCATATACCTGAATATCCTCACATTGGTTTGTAGCCTGTACTCACACTGTATGGGGTAGTTCAAAAAACCTTTTGTGGAAAGTTGAGTTTTGAATTAAAATCCAGTATGCTTATCCCTCAGGTAGGAGGAAATATCTGGAAGAACTCACCTGTTACCCAGGGCTTAAGGAATTCTTACAGTTATGTTTTGAGAAAAATGAGCTTATTTTGGGGAAAAATGGCAAACCTTTATATAGGAACATAGCACTAAGAGGGCTAGTCTTAAAAACAGCAGACAGCTGGCATCCATTTATAGAGATTTCAGATATTGACATTAGAAGACACAGATTCTAAAATACTATGTTTAAAGTCATAAACAAAGTGACTTAGAAAATAAGAAAGCAACATGAGATTTTAAATGATCACGCAGATTTGACAAAGAACCAAATTAAAATTTTGAAGTGAAAATTATATAATTGGAATTTAACTATTATATTTAACAGATTTAACAGCCAATTAGACATAGCTGAAAAGAAGATTAGTCAGCTGGAATAAATTTAAAGAAATTATTCATAAAGCTGTCCAGAGAGGCAAAGAGATGGAAAAATAAGAAGCTAAGAGCTATGGGTAGAAGAAGAGGGACTATTACGAAATGAGGTGATATTTAAAGATATATTAGCTGAGTCTTTTTCAAAACTGGTGAAATTAAACAGATTCAGGAAACCCATCAAAATCTCGAGAAGGTCAAATAAAGCAAAATCAACACCTAGTGTTCCCAGTGAAAATACAATATAATAAAAATACCTGGAAGGAAAAAAAAGTAAGTACTTTCTAAAGATCAGCCCATTTTCAGGTCTTTCTTGCTTTCCACATTGGCTAGTTGTGAAAGTGAATGGCAAGCAGATACCTTACTTTCTTTATCTAGACTTTTTTGATTGTGTGGTTATAGCCTTAATTTTCCAAGAGGACTATTTGATGAACATTTTAGAGAGCTTCATGGACTTCACTTTGGCAACTACTGTGACTTGCTCATATTAGGTGTGTTGTAGAGTAGGAAGTTGCAGGGTGACAAGGTTGGGTGGGAAAGAGGAAGTGGGGCACATTTCCTTGATCACTAATTATTAAATACAAGCATTATATTGGGTTGACCAAAACTTTGCTCCAAATTTCTATAACTTTTCATATTATTTTATATGGACACTACAATGTAAGACATTTTTTCCATGTAGGAGTGCTATATCTTTTGCCAATGTGTCCTGCAAATGTAAACCATCTGTAATTGGCAGATGAAGAGCTATTTCCTAGGGAAGAAGAGGATCAGACCCAAATTCCTTTTGAACCCAGGCTCAGGAGCTGGGAGGCACAGGGTTAGATCTGGTGAGATCTCAGTGAGGGTCTGTGGTGAGCTGTATGTCTCACAGACAGTGCTCTGGGCACCATGCCTATAGCTGCCTATGGTTTCTATTCTCATCTTCTTTCTGACTAACCCACTCAGGAAGCCACAATGATCTCCAAGTCCAGTTCATTAGGGATTCAAAGGTATTCCTTTCTGCTGAGACAAGCCAAAAGAAGTCATTTTCTCTAAGGAGGGAGAGAGAAGGGGAGAGGACAAGGGAGGGGAGGGGAGGGTAATGGAGGGGAGAGAAAGAGAGAGTAAGGGAGGGGAGGGGAAGGATTAGAGTGAAAAGAGGCAGCCCATTAATGCACATATACTCTGCTTCATCCTAGCACTGGGGATAACTGGGAGATGAAAAGGAAGGTGGTAAAGAGGGGATTACATGGAAAACTTCACTTAGAATGAAAAATTCTTTGCAATGTGCAACTCCTTAGAAATCTCTAACCATAAGCTCTGGATTTAGACTGAGGAGGTTTATTCAATATTTAACACATATTTCATGGGTTTCCATTATATTTCAGGCACTATTCTGGACAGCAGGGTTTATAGAGAGAGAAAAAAGATAGACAAAATTTCCCCAACTCGCATTGCTGACAGTCTAGTGGGGGAACCAGAGGAAAAGTCTACAGAATATGGAGCTGGCCATTTGCTGGGAAATGCTACAGACAAGAATAAAGCAGAGAAAATAGGGGTGGGGAAGGGCACGAGGCTAACTGTTTAAGGACAATCAGGGAAGGCCCTAGAGGCTGCATGACATGATCAGAGGCCTGCAAGAGGTGAAGGAGAACCAGACTCAAAGGAGTAAGTGGGCTTGTTTACAGAGTCCCTCCTTAGCTGAGGAGAAGCTGCCTTGAGGTGAATCCCCAATCCCCTGCAGTACTACTGTGATTGGGGAGTTCCCATATAAGAGGAGGGAGTAGAGATGTGTGAGTTCTGACAGACTGGAAAAGCTGTGTGGAGGGCCAGGACTAGGAAAACCAGGCCTGCTAACTGAATTCACAACAAGGTGTCAGCTCAAGTGTGAAAGAGAACTGCAAGGAACTGCTCTAATTTGTGAACCTTGAACCAAGCCGAGCCCCAAATTAATCTTTTTTTCTTTTTTTCCCACTGAGTTGAGCACTGAACCAAGGATTTTTCAAAACAGCAACACCTAGTAAGCCAGTTTGAACCAGAACCCATCCTATTCATTTTCTGCAAGTATTGAACTGGAACAATATGAGAATATTAAAGTATCTTTTGAACTAAACCAGAATTGAACTGATCATTCACAAGTGCAGGCTTGAGACAGAAAGAAAATCTTTTTGAAGAGACAGTTTTGCGTATATTAAATGTCTGACTTGAGAGTCTGCCCTCTTCACCAGGAAATTATACTGCCAATGACCTCTTTTTATCAATTGTAATCATGGGCTTAATTATTAAGTTTAACTTTACATTTGTATAGTTTTAATTTGCCTACTTATACAACACTTTCTTGACAATAAGACCATGTTCTATGTTGGATAGAGACCTCAGCATCATTCCTGGTACATGATAGATGTGTGGGTGTGCATGTTTGTTTGGGGAGGGACTGACAAGTGGCATGAAATAACCAAAAGCTTGAACCTTATTCCACGAGCCAGAGGAATCCATGCAAGAATTTAAAGCAGAGGATGGTGAGCTCAGATGTGACTTTTTGACTGCCTGTGGGGTAGCAGTGTGGAGAAAGAGGTAGAAATGGAGTCAGAGAGATGGGGTGGGAAGCGATTGCCGTGATCCATGTGAGAAATGATGAAATGCAGTGATAATCTGTGGACCCTGAAGTCAGAAACTGTCCGTATATGAATCCTAACTTCATATTTCCTTGCTCTGTGACCAGGGAGAAGTCACACAGCTTCTCTGTGCTTCAGTCCTCTCCCCAGTGGAATATAGTGGCTAAAACTGCTTACTCTTAACATTATGTGCTTGTGAGGTTTACGTGATAATTATGTGTAAAGCAGAGAGCACTTAGAATAGTGCCTAACAGTAAGTGCTCAAATAATTTTCATTAGTGGCATAAATAGGAGATTCAAAGACATGTGACAAAGAAATTGTGATATATATGTATATAAATATATATATCCATTATAAGTAAACACACACACATAAACAGACACAAAATAGATTATTCTACTATTAGAAAGATTGAGGCTAGGATTGGGAGAAAAGTCCTGCTATTTTTGATAACATGGATGAACTTGAAGGCATCATGATAAGTAAAACATGGCAGAGAACTATAAAAACCATATGATTTCCCTTATATATAAAAATTTAAGAGCAAATACCTTCTAACTCACAGAAAAAGGGGTAATCAGATTTGTGGTTATCAGAGGTGGGAGCTAAGGAAACAAACTTGAGCTATAAAATAAATAATACTAGGGTTGTAATGCACAATAAGGTAACAGGAGTTAACCTGTATAGTATATTGTTATGAGAATTGATACTAAGAATTTTACCATAAGGAAAAAATACCAATTTTTTATACCTATATGAGATGATGGATCATAACTAACTTTATTGTGGTAATCATTCTGCAACATACATAAGAAAAATCATTATGCTGTATACCTTAAACTTATACAGTGCTGTATGTCAATTATATCTCAATAAAATAGGGAAACATGAATTGGTGACATCTGTAGCTGGTATTATCAACAGGACAGTATTTGCAGAGGAATGAGAAGAAGAGAGAAGATGAGTCTGAGGTTTCTGATTTGCATAGTTAGTAAAATGGCAGTCACGTAAGTGTAGGAATTGGGAGAAGAACCAGATTGGAAATGGAAAATCTGGACATGCTGATTGGGAGGTGCTATGGTCTCATAGACCTGAGTATTAACAGAGCAGTAGAGGCTATAACTAGATACAAAGCTGGGAGTCCATTACAGACACCTTGAGTGTGTTGGATTTATCAGGGAGAGGATGTGGAGTGAGAAGACAACATTTGGAGGCAGGTTGATATTTAAGAAGCAAATTGAATAAGAGGCTACAGATCTGATGAAGAAAGGGTAGCAGAAGAGAGTGGAGGAAAACCAGCAACCAAGAAAGGAATTCCAAGTAGGGAATGATCAAAAGTAACAGATTCACAATTGCTTCAAAAAATAAAGACTCCAATTGATTTGCATGTCAGTATGGCTTCACTGGTCCCATAGAGGGAGAGGGGAAAGGCAGGCTAAGGAGGGGAAGGAGTAGAGAGAGCAGGTACAGGCAACTCTTTCAAGAATTCTGCTTCTGAACAGGTGGGGCAAGAGAGAGGTTCCTTAAGAGGTGCTTTCCCTGAATCAGGTTTTGAATTCTCTGGCCAGACCAGGGGCATTACAGAAATAGTCCAAATCTTTACCTGACTAATGGTTCCACATCTTCTTGAGGGATTCCTCCCAATCATCTATCTCAAGCATAATGGTTTTACTTATGTATTTTATAGAATGATTACTACAATAAAGTTAGTTATGATCCATCAACTCATATGAGTAAAAAAAATTGGTATTTTTTTCCTTTTTGTAAAATCCTCTCTCAGTTTTTCTATAAAGCATGATGACATGGATGTGTTTATTGTCCCACTCTTCTCTATGAAAACTCAAGATCCATGAAGCCTGGCATCTTTCCTGTTTGTTCCCTTTTGTTCCCATCTCACTATGTGCCTGTTGTTTTCTCTCAAGCTATCACTCAGGGCTCCCGTTGTGAGACCCAGAGGAGAAATGTCCCTCAGGCCTTAATTCCAGGCATGATTGGGTTTTCCTTGAGAATTGTTTTTCTCACATAGACACAGTATCTTGTTTCTTGTTTCCCTCAGTATAGTCCTTTCTTTGTCACTAGAGAACTGAATCAAATGTGCATCCCGTTTCTAGCAGATGACAGAAACTTCAGGTGCATGTTTTTTTTTTTCCACTCATCCAGCACTTGCCCAGCTTCAGCTTATCTTTCCTCACTTTATTTCCCATTTTCCCCACCTCCTTATTTCCTAATAACTATTTTCATATCCCAAATATGCTTTTCTAAGTTTCTTCAAACTTTTTTTTGAGACAAGTTGAGTTTATGTGTCAATAATGGGAAAGATAGGATGGTGACTAAAAAGTTGTTTGGAATTGGTTTTTTGAAATGTAAGAGAAAAGGTTTGGGGACAAGGCTGAAATTTCAGGTAGTGGGAGGAGATGTGATCCTCAGCTCTGGTGTACTTCTAGAAGATTTCAGCCCTGTTAGAGATGAATCAGATAGAGTAGAAAGAAAATAGCAAGGCCATACAAGGGTACATCTCCAGAAATGGTTCAGGTGAGGAGGTACAGGAATATCCAAAAGGAGAAGTTATCATATGTAGATGCCGTGCTCTAGAAGGCTTTCTGGAAGACTTGGGATAAATTCCTTGAAGAGTAATAGTATCTAAATGTGTTAATAATTCTCACATCAGTTGAGAAAGAGTCGAGAATGGCAGTAGTCACTGGGTCAAGTGGCTATACATCTGGGTCAACCCATGTTAGGAAGGAGGAACCAGGGAAATGAAGATTGTGGTGGCCTGCAGAGGTCAGTTTGTGGATCTCAACTTGCCAGTCTCAGGGTGAGGGTCACTGCCAAGGTCAGAACTGAACAGAACCTGTTTTCTCTTGCTTGGCTGTTTGACTGACCAAGCTTTTTGGATAAGCATGCTTGTTGCTGTCCATGCTGATTTGCTAGCTTCGTTGACCTCAGTGGCAATAGAAAGGCCAGACTGGATTGAAATTCCACTTAAGGCCCAGAGAGCATACCTTCCTTGCCGACTCATCAGCTAGCAATAAATGGAACTTCTTGACAGTTTTAAATTTCCTGCCAGAGAGCAGCTGGTGAGTGTTCCTCCAGAGAAGCAGCCTTGGAGAAGTTTTATCAGTATCTGGCTAGAGAATGTATTTTCTTTAGCTCTCTCTCCTCCCCTCCCTCCTCTCCCCAACATTCCTGATCCCCCTCCCCTTATCTGTCTTACCTTTAAAGATTTTGCTCCTCTTCAGTCCCTAGCCACTGAAAATTAATTTAGGGACACAGGGAAGGCTTTTTCTGCATAACCTGCTGAGTTACTCATTACTATCTTTAAGATTCAAAGAGCAAACCCTCTTTTTTCAAGGTGCTTTTAATGAGCCATTTCAGCCTCGGACTTCCAATTTTCACCCCTGCCAGACAACAGCCACTGGGAAGGCCTGGAAAAGCAGTCTCACTTCCAGAGACTTGCAGCTCTTAGGCAGCTGGAGCAATATAATTATTCCCCATTAGTGCTCCATGAAAGTGCAGATGGTGTGCAGAGTCCTGATGCTGTTTTGCTCGCCTTTTCCACCCCTCGCTGAAACATTTTGGTTTATGCCCCTTCATTTCAAAAACCAAGGGTAGGGTCTAGCTCAGCATGTTTACCAATCTCTCCTGCCGGACAGGTTAATATCAGTGTACAGTGTCATAAATTTCCTATGTGGAACCTCTAATTACTTCTTATTTACCCAGGCATATGGAGACACATGTTAGCTTCCAGCAGGAAAATGTGTTAATCAGAACTCCTTTTGCTGCTGCAGGAAGCACACAGTCTAAAGACAACCAATTACCTTCCCACAAAGGCAGCATCCTGAAAAATAACTGGGTGATAATTTTATTAGTGATCCCCAACAAGGCAATTAAAACAGGTGTAAGATGTCTCCTAAGGAGGGGATTTTAGACCCTCCCCAAGCTCAAGCACCCCATCTACCAAACCCATTTTTTGCTTTCTCTGCAGTTGTCCTCAGTTCCAGCTCTGGATCTCTTTGAGATCAGAAGTATTTCTGACATGCTTTGCAAATATATGCAAATTCAGTGTGAGTCCTAGTCAGCTCCACTTTGCCTAGTTTTACTAGGGCGCCTTTGTGGCTTTGGGCTGCCGGCCTCCTGAATCGCAGCAATATGGCCCGCACACCCAGTGCCAAGAGCCATTAGCAGCCTTGATGAATCAGATAAGGGATCTCTGACAGCTCCATAGGGTCCCTGAGTGGCACAGGCTTCCTAGGGTGTGGAATAGCACAAGGTAGTGTCAAAAGCAGGAGAGAAAAGCTGACTTCCACTGATTTTTCAAAGATCTATTTGGTTTCTGAGTTTTATCTTTATTTTATACCACCATGGTGGAAATTTGGTATCCTGACATGAACGATTAGTTGATGACCTTTTATTCATGTGTCTCTTTCAAAGTTAGTCATACAAGTCAGCTGAGATTTTTCAGAGGAAGGCATTCTGATGTCCATGTGGCTAGATGTAGAGACCTGTGTGTAGATGCACGCGGAGCTGGAAGCTGTTGATATTTAAGAAGCGAGTTGAGTATGTTCATTCCAGAGTCAGTAGTTCATGTGCACATGAATTCCAGATGACAAAGAAGGTCACTCTTTAAAATGTATATCCTCCAGTACTTGAAAGTGTGTCTTGATTTCTTGGGATTATCAATCATAGGTTCTCTTTGTGTCCTTTCCTCTGAGTCTCTCTTCCTTCTCTTCTTTCTTCACTCACCTCCATTGCTCCCTTTTTAAAAATATTTTTTAGGCTGAATGTGAGAGAAAGAATGTGAAGAATGGGTTCAGGTTAGGTGGGAGAAGAAGAAGGTTTGGAAAAGGATTTGACAACTCATCTCTCTACTATCATATTCAAACATGATTCTCAAACCACTCAGCTCTGAAACACTTTGGAAGCCCCAGTTGATCTAGAGCAGGGACTCTTCTGCTGGGATCTGTCTTCTCAGTCTTGTCCATATGTCATTGTGCAAACAGTAAAAAGATGAATGTTGGACTTGTATAGGACTTTTATGTAATTGTCATAGCTAATGAAGAGTCAGTTATTTCCCACTTTGGAACAAAGCTCTAACAACCTACTAATTATGCCATAGTCTGGAGTGCACGTATTCCTGCTGCTGCTCAGCTGCCCAAGAAGAGCAAAGCTCACACTAATCTTAACCCTGCTTTTGGAGTGTCTGCCCTAGTGATTTACTAAAAGTTATTGAGGAACAGAGACTCTACAAATGCCTGAGAAAGAAAGGAGTGGTTGAAGGGCCCACTTTGAAGGGCCCAGGAATCAAATAGTGAAGATTCCTCTGAACTGCACTCTGTTGAAATGCAGATCTGTTACCTGGAAAAATGCTCATTTCTAGGGACTTGTGATAGGCTCCCACCTGACTTTGGCATCGGGGCAGCATCATGTCAGCACACACTCTTCAACCACAGATGACAGTTTTGTCCAATTTTAAACATTAAACAAGTATATGATTGTTTAGTAACTGAAATTCTAAACCAGCTTTTGTTTTCCTTTGCCATGGCATCTAGATATGCATTCCATGTATCTTGATTAGCCACAAAATGTCCCTCAATGAGCCCTCGTTTTCATTACCAGGTGGGTAAGCAGAAGAGCTGCTTCTGCAGGCTAAATGCTCAGAGTTCCGGCAAGTTTCCTAATGACAAGTTGCCAATTTCCCCACCCAGAACAGGAGGCCACAATTCTGGACAGCAAACATTTCCACATATTAAAATGGAACTCAGAAGCCAGAAGTACATTTCTCAGATACCAAACACAGCATCTTGTCAAGTGCAGTAAAAATCATGTATATGTATATGCCCCCGAGGGCAGGTTGCTGATGCTGGGCTGTCACCTGCTTTTGGACTGGGAACCCAGAGAAGACCCTGATTTAGCATTTTATGGATGGCAATAGTGATAAAGGAGAGGTCACAGACAGCCTGGGACAGAGAAGTACCTACTCTGACCTATGTTCCCACTTATCCCCCAGTGCATACATCTTAGACCATGGGACTCAGATTCTAGGATGCAAGCGTTTGGCTGCTTGGGTGACCCATTAAATTCTCAGCTTCCCAGGGGAGGGGAGGTAGACACAGGGCAGAGGCTTCCCAGAAATCCAGTGGTGTGGCTGCAGGGTCGGAGAGCTGGGAAACCAGAAGGACCTATTTTCCTGAATTTTTTCTCCCATGACTCCATCTTCTTTCTGGGGTGATTTATCGACTCTCACACCATCCTCTACCTGATAGCCCTGAGGCAGATGCCCCCACCCCCCAATCCCTACCCCCACCATGGGGAGTGTGTAATAGCAGCTTCATATGCATTGCCTGGATAAAAACCCCAAAGCTTCCCAATTGTTAAAATAATACAGGAGTGTTAAAATGTGGGGAAAAATACAGAATAGCAAACAAAACAAAACAAAAAACCCTAAACACTGCTTACTCTGTAACTCAAATACAGCTACTTGATAAATTTGGCATTTTCCCATCTAAAACCAGAGCCAGCATAACCACAGATACCACATACATGCACACACATATGCACACACACTGTGCATGCACAAACACACAGTTACACATTCATGTATATTCATGATCACACATATGCTCATACACTCCCCATGCCCCTTACTATCTGATTGATTGTTCATTGTCTAAACTCAGGAACCAAATAGATTCATGCTTGTATGTAGTATAGGATACTTATAAGTAGTTTAAGAAGAACTTTTCTTACTATATTGTATATAATTTTACTTTACTATATTGTAACTATATTTTTGTTCCTCATAATTCTTCAAAAACCACATAGTTGTGGTCTTCAGCAGATCTCTCTGCTGCTCTGAGGCTCAGGTTTTTCATCTGAAAATAGACATAATAACCCCTACCTCCCAGAATTGGCCCATGAAAGGTCTTAAAGTGGCAAAAACTTGTGCACTTTTGTGACTCAAGTAGTTAAAGTGGCTAGGTTGCACATCACGTAAAGCCCAAGGACCTGAGTTTGAGACCTGGGATAGGAGACAAAGGAAAGACAAAACTTCTGAGGTGCTGCCACCCTGTGGGATCTTTCTGGCTTGGTCCCAACTGCTTTGCCAGTTTACCCTAGACTTGCTTTGGCTTACCTATTTGCAGACACCAGCGCTGATCCTGAAGCTCCAGATCGGTAGGCAAAGTGCCAGGCAAAGCGTAGAGGAAAGGCCTGTGTGTGAGGTGGGTGAGGCTCTCAGGAGTCTGTTTTCTATGGGGATCCAGGACAGGTAGGAGAGAGGCCGCTTCCCAAGCAGTGACTAATTTTTAAGAATCCACATATGCCCTATGTATGACTGAGAAGCCCCGTGGGACCATTGGTGTGGGTCTAATGAATGGGCGCATAGTCTCATAGACTGGTCATTACATTTGTATGCACTGTGCTGATGGGTTCACTGAATTTTGACTCCTGGCCAGTTAGAAGCTGTGGTGTGACTGCTCTGCATGCAATGTTCTTCTTTTTCATGGTTTTATTTTGGTTACTACCACATAAGATCTGATCAAATGGATAAGGAACATTGGTGTTGAAATATATGAAATGAATGAGGAGCACAAACATGATGATAATTCTTCAAATGTATCTCAAGATGATCTTTATCTAATTGCACATTGCCTTCATTTGATCACCACGCATATGCAGTGCATCAGGAAAACTCTGCAACTCTGAAAGCCATTATTAAAAAGAGAAAATAGAGCAATGATTGTATCCAATTTGGCTTTTCATTTTTCAGAATAGCGATCTTCTTTACCCAAATGAGTTATTTGCAGAGATGTACAAAAAATAAAAAATCTTCCTTTGTCATAAATAAGGAAAAGGAAAACACAAAAATTATAAAAAGGTACGTTGTAAGAATTCCCTGCATCACATTGTAAAAACAGGGCCTGTCCATGTCTGATGTGGCAACACATATTTAAACATTCACTTCCATTTTAATATACTTTGAGCCCCCAAACCAGGCCTAATAAAACACTTTGGAATGTATTGTCAACAAATCACAGTTTCTTATGTAATTAATCAAGAGTAAATTAAACTGTGTGCTTCACTTGGTAAATGGAAATAAGTACGAATTTACAATGCGTTATGAATATTATTAAACTTGATTAAAATAAGATTTATAATATACTCTAACAACACACTGTTCCCAATGACACATTTAAGACTTAATATCAGTTCTCTATGATATTCTAAATAAAAATGGCAAAATGTTTTTTTCAAATTCTGAAGGTTGTTGGTAAGATTATAGATTACTATCAACACATGACGTTCTGAAGGAGGACTCTGAATCTTCTGAGAAGCTTGCAGATTAGTCAGTCCATAGTGTCTTATGTAGGGAGCACATTAATTAAACATTTCTGAGTGTTAGCTATTTAGTCCTCTTGACCACTCTGCGACAGGTACCATTACCACTGTCACGCTCATCTTACAGATGAAGAAACTGAGCTATAGCAAGCAGTGCTACAAAGGCTTGACTCAAACCCAGACTGACTGGTTCCAGATTCCATACACTGCAGCTGTGGCCTATGTGTTTATCACAAAGCACTTAGGCTCATGGCTGACTGCTCATGCCATGTGACTGTCATTCTCCCTCATTTTCACCCCTTCACCCCAGCTCCAAATCCAACACCCTGTCCCCTTCCGAAGCTGATCCTATGTTAGCCTGGGCTCCCTCTTTTCTCTCCTGAGGGAATTAAGCTGCAATTTGACCTTCCTTCAGTCCCGGGTTAAGTGTACAATTCAGGGGTGATTACATATTTTTCATTCATGCCTCTATGATTCTGCAAATGTAAACTTTGCAAGAGCTGTTGAGCAGTAAGTAACTCTAAAACATATGGGTATTAGGATAAATACTGAACCATTTTCCAGGAGAACAGGCCTAAGTTAACTGGTGCTGGCTCAGCACACAACCCCACTCCAGCTGTAGGGAAGATTAAAGGGATTCTGGAAGAGAGATGAATTCAGACAAGGCATCCAAAAGGATGAGGGTAGGTTGTAGCCTCTTCCTTACCAGCATTCTCTAATGGCCTCTTAGCTTGCCTGTCCCCTCCATATGGATCATCTAATGTTATTCAGTCGTTCTGGCTTATCTTTGTGACATTACCTTGATAGAGCAGAGATTTCTTCAATTTAGGATTCAGGTTCGAATCTCTATTCTGCTCTTGATCAGTGGTATGACTTTTGGCAAGTTACCTTGCCTCTCTGAGCCTTTGTGACCTCCGCTGTACTATAGGGTTGACAAGAGTTTTTACCTAAACAGGTTGATATGAAGATGACTGAAGTTAAAATGATACAGTGCATATGAGTGCCTAGCCCAGAAAAATTACACAGAGCAGTCATGCATTCATGCACGCTATGCTTAGATGCTCACTTTCTTGAACACACACACATACACAAATACAATTCAGGTATGTATGCATATGTTACACATACATATATGTATGTTAATATTTATATATGATGCACGCATATATTTCTTCTTTTTCTATCCTTCTGGATACCTGGGAAATTTAGGCTTGTTGGTTAGTATTTTATTATTTATTGATTATATAACTACCTCAATTCATAGTGGCTTAAAATAATTACGGTTCTGTTACCTCTCATGGTGCTGTGGGCCGATGAGCTTATTGGGGCAGGTCCTCTGTTCCATATCAGTGGGACTTCACTTACCAGGGGGCTCTGTATCCTATTCAAAATAGGCACAAATGGTCACACTTATACATAACTTCTAGGATGAAGCATCTTAGGTATTAGAGTTCCAGAAATCCCAGGAGGACGCCAAAGATTTCCTGTGACTTGACCGTAAAAGCAGGCAGAGTCAATTCTGCAGCACTGATTAAGTCTTGAAAACACTAGAAGCAAGGGGCCATGGATTCCATGTCTCTCTTTAGTTGAAGTTCTCTCACTGCATGTGAGAGGTGGAGGGCCTCGTGGCTAGGTGCAGGACTCACAAGGCGAACTGATGTGTCTACATCCTTCCCACCAATCTGTCCTGGAAGTGGGAATCCCCATATTCACTATTCTGCCTTTCACAGTCCCCTGGCCCACAGGAATAGGCTTCTGGCTCTGCAGGATCTCTGTATCAGTCCCCTCTGCCCCACTGCAGCTCTGCTCAGAGCCTAGCAGCCCTGGGTAGAAGGGAAATCCTTTCTACTCTGTGGAAGAGATTATGACCCTATTTTCTGGGTTTGGCCCTAGATTATTAAATGCGTGCCAGAAAAGTTTGGAGAAGTCTTTGTTCCTTGGCAGTGCCTGGTAGTCAATATTAATCACAACTAAAAAACAAATCCTTAAGCAACTCTTTCTTTCTCTTCCATATCTCCATGTAACAACTTTAATTGTAACAACTTTAATTCTTCAGCTGTATCAACGCATGGTCCCAAGAACCCCAACCCTACTGGGCAGAATTACTACCTCTGACTGACATGGATGACAACTCTTTCAAGGAAATAAGAAATAAAAAGTACAGTGTCCAAAACACATGTTCCAAACATGTCTTGGTGGCTCAGGCATTAAATCTGAAGCTCTAGTGTGTCCATACAAAACTTGAGAACTTTTGGAGAATGAGGAACGGGCTCTGCTCAGATTTTTGTGACCATGGGATGCCTGAAAGCCTCCAGAATGTGGAATACCCTGTCAGGAGGAGGCCATGTGTGTTCAATATGGGGCAAGAAACTACCTAAAATTGATGGAGGGCTTCTTGGGGAATGGTGCAGATGACCAGCATTTCCCGTTCTGATTATATCCATCCCCACAAAATATAGAACCTAGAATGTCAGTGCTGGGGGCTTATTCCAGCACAAGTAGATCTGAAGATCTCTGAATTGTTTCGCTCATCGCACAGTCATAATCTCCAGGCTGGACGTTTTCCCATCGGTACCTATAATTACTTTCTAGAACAAAACAGTGTGGTGTTCTGTCTCCAGTGTATCTCTTCTCCTTCCTCTGCTGACCTATGATGCACTGATGTGATATAACCTCCACCCACTACTGAGACCTTACTGCCGTGCTGGTATGGGCGGACACAGTGAATGTTTGTGAAGTGAAGAGTGAATAAAAGAAAGTCAGGAGTGCGGAAGGAGGGAGAATTTTTCATGTGGGTGATGTCAGTGCTGGTTAAGAAGTTGTTAAATTTGTAACAGCAAAAGTTTCAGAAGAACCCACATGTCCATTTGTAGGGGCCTGGTTGATTAAACATAGTAAGATACAATGTAACAGTTAAAAATACAGGCAGTCGTTTCCATACAGATATGAAGAAATTTTCAAGATACTGAATGTTAAAAGCAAAGTCACTATGTGTCACTAGACAACTTTTGTGGAGGAAAAAGGGAGAGAAAAATAAGAATATATGTTTATATGTTTAAAAGCAAAAGAAACTCTAAAACAATACACAAGACCCTAATATGAATAGTTAAATTTGGGGAATGTGGGGAGGAGAGGAGAAAAATCAAGGAGATGTGTGTATGTGTGTGTATACATATATAATATATATTATATATTTTATGTAAAGTAATACATTTTATGTTATATATGTTATTAAAGTTACATATAAATATATAATATAAATATGTCTAAAAGTTATATGTACATAATTTCATTTATAATTTTGCACATAGAGAATGTATCACTCTTTCAAAAAATGTGTTTAAGTCTAACAAGTCACGGAGCCTTCTGGTTGAATTTCCTTTATCTAATACCCAGAGTAGCATCTTTCTCAATCATGATAAAATTAATTTCATAATAGAATCTGATTCTTCTCATCCTAGCCAGATCTATCTCATATGAATTGTTGCCTTCCAGTTATAAGAGAAGGAAGAGAATGGCTTGGATTGAAGGAAATACTTAGATACCGATAGATCTTTTACTTCTCAGTTGAGGTGAATTATGTTATTGAGCTCCAAGTTTGTGGGCAGTTTTTTACCTTAAAAAAATTCAGCTTTATAAGCAAATGTTTTTAACTCACAAAAATAAATAGTAAAATTCAGGTATGTGTGCCACTTACCACAACGTCTACTAAGATGGCAAGTCAGAAACAAGCCTCGATTTTAATGCCTTTCTGTCTCTCTTACATCTTTGGACAAGGATCTATTCAATATCTCTTATGGGTGAAATTTTAGATAAAGAACATCAGATACATATGGAGGTATGTGTACACCATTTACATGGCTGAAGGGCCTATATATATGTATATCATACATACATACATGCATGCATGCATGCATACATATACATACATTATTTTCTATGTTTGGGAAGGAGTAAAAAATTAATACTACACTAGAAATGTATTGACATAATAGATGGCTTTTATTCTTAACTTTAATAATACTTGGTGATTTCCTGAGTCATTATCATCAGGCTTTAACATATTAACTTGGTGAAGACTTGATCAATGTCTTCATGAGAAAATATTTTATAACCCAGTACATTCCTGTCTATGTAATGTTCTTGGTCAGTGATCATTATTTTTATTGTGGTTATTGAAGGCTCATTTCCCCTCCCATGCAGTGGCTACAAACGCACTAGTGCCAGCTGCTGTGGGATCAAAGTGTCAAATGTGCTAGCACATGCAGCTGGATGTCTGTCCCTCTCCAATTAGAAGACAATCAAGCGCAAATTAATTTAGCTCACAGTTACTAATGAGCAACAGCAAAATCAGCTCTCTATAAAAATTGTTATTGAATTTTATTTCCTTCAACTTTGATGTTCTCCTATGCCCTGGGAAATAATGCCAGCTTGAGGCCTGGGGTGAGGGATATAGGGTTGTCTCGCCATAGACTCATGACAGCTCCATCCCCTGGTGAACCAACATCTAATGAGTTGTTAGAGGTCTGCAGAGATGGGCTTCCTCTGCCAACTCATCCTTGACAGCCACCGACTGAGTGAATAATTCTGTCTTCTGACTTCTGTCTGATACAGATAGGCAAGCCACATCTGTAATTTAAAAATATCCAGTAGTTGTATTCAGAAAAGCTAATAGAAACAGGTGAAATTAATGTGTATACATTTTACTTAACTTCATATATCCAAAACATTATTATTTACATATATAAGAAATATAAAAATATTATTGAAATAGTTCACATATTTTTGTGCTAAGCCTTCAATATCAGATGTGTATTTCACATTTAGTCCAGTCTCAGTTAAAAGGAACAATTCCCACTGGTGCTATCATATCATTCAGGGAAGTTCCAGACTGAATTTCTTGTGTTTTAACAAGATTTTACTTTCATCTTTATGATTTGCAGGGTTGAGAGTAGGTGGGCTTTGGGTGTCCAATGGCAGTAAAGAAAGTGTGAAACATCCATGCAGGAGAAGATACTACAGTTTCATTTTTATTGTGAATCTTGCAAGTCACTGGCAAATTTAGTCTCTGTGAATTGGCTTACAGCTGCTGTCACCGTCTACCTTCCACACTAACAAAGGCAGACTAGATCCTCGTAAATATCCTGCTTCCTCATTATCAGAGCTTGGCTTCTCCAATTGTGGCCTCATAAAAAGAAATTGTATTTTTTATGTATTATTATTATTTGTTACCATGAAAAACTCACTTTTTTTTTTTGAAACTTGACTCCAGTACTATTGCTTTGATATCTAACAGACCATGAAGCATAATGTCAAATATGTTTGGGGAATAAGAAGCCACTGAGTATTTTATCTTATTGGCAACAATTCTGAATAAAGCAGAGATGTAAATCTAGGAGAATATGTTAATTGTTTAATGTTTTAAAAGTTTAATAGGAATCCAAAGTCTAATGTAGGAATACCATTTTTCACTGAACTTGATGACTGAAACTCAGAGACGTGCAGTGGGAGCCTGAGCCCTGGTGTTTCTAGCATGTAGAGACCCTCCCCATTGAATGGAATGAGATGCTCAGGGGGTGACGGGGAGGGAGCAGTGCCCCCAGGATGGCTGTCCCTGGTAGATGCTCACCACCAGAACCTGGGCTGCTTGCAGGGCCAGGTCTTCTGATACTGTTCTGAAGGGCTTCCTCCTGGTACAGTCTCCTCACTGCTCCTCCCACTCTCTTTCTCCTTAGAGTGCATAGATAGTTGCCTGATTTCTCACTGTTCTCCCCATTTGTAGCCATGTCCAACTCAGGTTCACCCTCTATAAAGCCTTCAGAGAGATCAGTTTAAACTGCAAAAGGAAGCCCACCATTCACTGCTGAAAATACTTCAGTGACTCTCCATTGCCTTTGGGTCTGATAGAGACCATGTCTCTCAGCTGCAGCATTCAGGCTGTTCTCTGGCCCCTGTTAGCCTCCCTTTCTTTCCCTCTCTCACTTTCTTCTGACTTATTATACCCTTGCTTCTCCCATGTCCCTGTGACCAAATATATTCTCTCATTCCCCTCTTCAGGTCTCTTACTCACTCAGGATGTGAGTGTTCCTCCACTGTAAGACCCAGTGTAGACTCCACCTACTCCAGGAAACTTTGTCTAGCTCCCCTCCTGGCAGGTTGAATCCTGTGCTATTCGGTGCTATAATCCAGCAAATTGGGCATGCATCAATCATACCCATTGTGTACTGTCTGCTGTCTAAGGAAGAAACTGTTTGACTCCCTTGTACCAATCTCAGTGCTTGAAGCTCAGTTGGTGCCCAGTGGGTGTGAGACTGAGGTTCCCAGCCTTTTTCTGTTGACAAATGCACTGTGATGTCTCAGTCAGCTCTAGGGTAGGCTTAGCCTTGGTTCCTCAAGAGGGGGCTGGGGAGAGGCTCAGTCTTTCTTTGTGTGGAGGCCTGGTCATGTGCAATGTTTAGAAATGAAAATGGATTGATTTGATTCAATAAGTTGAGGAATACAGTGTTTGGAAAGGGAGGGGAGGGGAGGGGAAGGGGTATTAAGCAATGATACTTGTTATGAATTTAATCTCCATCTTGATGTCAATGGAATCAATCCAGTGTTTTTAGCAAGGAGTGGGAGGGTTGGATTTACTGGACCAAGACTCTTAGAGCCCACCCTGCCCTGCATATGTGTTCATATTTCTGCCAGTCTGTGAAGGGGAGAAATGCAGAAGGCAGGGACAGAGTGAGGTACCTATATCAGTTAAGAATTGCAATATATAGTAATAAAAGAAAAGTCAAAGAACAATGCTTAAACAAGATTGGGGTGATGTTTTTCTCATCTAAGAAGCCTAAAAATGGGCCCTCAGCCTGGTAAGAAGCTCAGTGTTAATAGTGCTTCTTCTCCTCTGCTCTCCTTAGTGCAGTGGGCTCTGCCCTTGAGGTCGCAAGATGGTTTCACATTTTAAACAAGAGTGGGGCAGGGGGCGTGACAGGAATAGGGTAAAGAAAAAGCTGCTCAGTCTCTTTCCTGGACAGCCATCCAGTGATCTCTCTGCACCTCATCTTCCTGTGAGGTCCATATTATCTTCCTCGGAGGATAGCATTTAATACTCTCTGAAATTACATTTACTTATTTTGGAACTGTGTCCACACCTAAAATGTATATTCCAGAAGGAAAGGGACTTGGTCAATCTTACTTAGTCCTGCCCATTTTGCTTCTGGTTTTTGTATCATAGAAATGGGTCTCCTGCTGCTGCAAAGCCTCCAACTCCAGAATAAAAATCCTCAACTCGATTCTTCAGTGGGATTAGAAGTATCTCCCAAAGGGTCAAGGTCTTTCTGACATTTTGCACACTATTGATCTCACCAGGTTAGTTGCCTCATCTCCGTCTCTGGGACTTTTATCTATTTTTGCTCTTATTGAACAAATTAGCCAAAGTGACACTGGATACTGATTAGCAATTTGTGTAGCAATTTTTTAATTGGCAGAATTCTATTGTTTCTGCTCTTTCATTCTTAATTTACATTTTAATGTACTTTTAAAATTCATATGATGGGGTTTCCTATACTGTGTATGTCGCTAATGGAGCAAAGGGTTCTTCTCTCAGATTGTTCATTTTTTAATTCGAGCTGAGAATATTGATGACATTTTCTCTTCTTCCCAGTGCCAAATTAATAGTTGCAGGTGCAAATATGACCCACAATGTGCATTGGGCTTCTGATACTTCCAGAGGCTTCTCTGTGGTCCTGCATGCTGGGGGTGAATAGTTTTCGTCCCATCCGGAGGCCATCCTCGCTTTTTGGTCAGCACTGTTCTGTGACGTAAATGGTTTATATATATATATGGCTCATTATTTGTCCAGTGCAGTTTCTGGAGAGGAGAGACTTTATCCCATCCATCTCCATCTCCCTGGAGCCCCTTGAGAGGGTGGCATGCATCAATAAATGATCATGAAGAAGCCAGTACTAATCAAAGCCGCCTCTCAATGTATTCTGCATGATGGGTACTGCTCTTAGTTGCTATAGCTATATTAACACATTTACTCCTTACAACAATCTCACAAAGCAAATATTACTACCCCAATTTAGTGGATGAGGGAACTAAGCCAGAATGAAATATCGACTAGCTGGCCTCCATGTGCATGACTAACACAGGGGAGAATGATATATGAACCCTGGTACATGATACCAATACCCACCTGCCCTATAGTCAGTCCTGCATAGCCTCCTGGTGTGGGTGGAAGTCACCACTTAGTTGTCTAGTATTAGGCCAGGAAATGAGGCTCCCCTCTATGTGACTCAGGGACCTTCAAATGGGGCCACAATAGTCTGAGGAGAAAAGTAAATGCAAATAATAGGAGGCTGAATTGATCTGGACCTTTCTTAATTCCAGGGACTGCCTGGTAGATGCCAGGTCAGGGGATTGAAAAAAAAGGTCTCCTCACGCTTCCCCTCGGTATATGTGTGTGGCTACCAGCAGCCATGAGAAAGGAAGCGTCCTTATGACTGGTGCCAGTCAGGGGTGATGGTTGAAGGATTGCCTTTGGGACATGTGATTCTGCCACATATATCACTCTGAGCTGTCCCCACTATAGAAAAGGGACCAAAATTAGATCTTCACCTATTTATTTCACTATGTAAGAACATTTAAATAGAGAAAAAGTGAAAGAAAAAGGCCATCTCTTACAGCCATCATTTTTTAAAGCATCTTTATTTTTTAAGTTTTAATTTTTTCTAACTTTTATAGTAATTATTCTACACATTAAAATAAATTCCTATGTATAGGTTACCCATTTCTTAGATATATGTCAACACACCATGCCCTCCCCCAGATCACCAAGTGTTCTTCCCCATTGTCCAGTGGACTCTGCCACCATTTGCCCCTACCTACCCATTCCCTTTTGGTAACCTCAGTTCTGTTTCAAGTCTCCAGTGGTTGGTTTTGTTTCATCTATTCCTTTGTTTCTTTCTATTCACATTCCACCTATGAGTGAGGTCATCTGATAACTATCTTTCTTTTTCTGACTTATTTCACTTAGCATAATCCCCTCTATCTCCATTCATGTTAATTCAAATGACAGGATTTCATCTCTCCTAAAGGCTGTGTAGTATTTCATTGTGTATATGCACCACATCTTTTTTATGCATTTATCTAATGTTGGTTAATTTCCACTTCATAGCTATTGTGAATACAGCCGCAATAAACATGAGGATACATACATCTCTGTGGATGGGTGTTTTTGTATCTATTGGGTAGATAACCAGAAATGGAATAATGGGATCATGTGGGATTTCCATCTTCAGCTTTTTCAGCAATCTCCAAACTGTTTTCCATAGGGGTTGCACCAATTCGCATGCCACCACCAGTGTAAAAGTGTTCCCTTTTCTCCACATCCTCCCCAACATTTGTTATTTTCAGACTTTTGGATAATAGCTAGTCTTTCAGGTATAAGATGATATCTTATTGTTTTGATTTGCATTTCCCTGACAGCCAGACAGTAGGGACATCTTTTCATGTGCTTGTTGGCCATCTGTATATCCTCTTCAGAAAAGTATCTCTCTAATTCCTCCTCCCATTTTTTGATTGGATTGCCTGTTTTTCGGTGTTGAGTTTTATGAGTTCTTTGTATATTTTAGATATTAAGTCTTTGTCAGAAATACGAAATGCAAATATCTTCTCCCATTTTGTAGGTTTCCTTTTGGTTTTGGTGATGTTTTCTTTCACTGTGAAGACGCTCCTTAGTTTGATGTAGTCCCAGTTGTTTATTTCTCTTTTAGGTGGAGTTGAGTCCTCAAAGGCCTCTCTATGGCTGATGTCATGGAAAGTATTTTTTTATATTGTCTTCTAACTTTATGGTTTCTGATCTTATGTCCAAATCTCTAGTCCATTTTGAGTTAATTTGTGTGAATGGTGTTAGAGTGTGGTCTAGCTTCATTCTTTTCCATGTGGCTGTCCTGTTTTCCCAACACATTTCTTGAAGAGACTTTCCTTTCTACATTGTATGCTTTTGACTCCTTTGTTATAGATTAACTGACTGTATGTGAGAGGGTCAGTTTCTGGTGATTCAGTTCTATTCCCTGATCGGTGCCTCTGTTGTTATTCCAGTACCATACCGTTGATCACTATTGCTTTGTAATATAGTTCAGTGTCTGGGAGTGTAATCCCTCCAGATTTGTTCTTTTTTTGAATGATTGCTTTGGCTATTCAGGGTCTTTGTTGTTCCATACAAATTTAAATATTTTTTCTTCTATTTCCTGGAAATAAATCTGGGGTTTTAATGGGGACTCCATTAAATCTGCATATCGCTTTCAGTAAGTTGGTCATTTTAATGATGTTGATTCTTCCCAGCCATGAGCAGAGGACGGCTTTCCATTTCTTTGTGTCCTCCTCTATTTCTTTTAAGAAGGACTTGTAATTTTCATTGTAGAGGTCTTTTACTTCCTTTGTTAGGTATATGCCCAGGTATTTCATTCTTTTAATTTCTATTTTAAGTGGTGTCATTTTTGTGGTTCCGTTTTTCTCTAAGTGTATTATTTGTATATAAAAATACAATGGATTTTTTGCTTTAATTTTGTAGTCTGCTACTTTATTCTATTCATTGATGAGTTCTAGAAGTTTTTTCATAGAGTTTTTTTGGATTTTCAATATATATAATCATGTTACCTACAAATAATGAGAGTTTTACTTTCTCTTTTCCAATTCGGATTCCTTTTGCTTCGTTTTCTTGCCTAATTGCTCTGGCTAACACCTCCAGTACAATGTTAAATAGCAATAGTGAGAGTGTCAAAAGCTTTCTCTGCGTCTGTTGATATGATCAGGCGGTTTTTCTCTTTACTCTTGTTGATATGGTATATGACATTAATAGATTTACATATGTTGAACCATCCCTGCCCTGGGATAAATCCCACTTGGTCATGTTGTATCATCTTTTTAATGCATTGTTAGTTTCAGTTTGCTAATATTTTGCTGAGATTTTTTGCATCCGTGTTCATTAGAGATATTGTTCTGTAATTTTCTTTCTTGGTGACATCTCTATAAGCTTTTGGTATCAGTGTAATGTTAGCCTCATAAAAAGTATTTGGGAGAGGTCTCTGTTCTTCAGTATTTTGGAAGAACTTAAGAAGAAATGGTGTTAATTCTTATCTGAAAATTTAGCAGAACTCATCAGGGAAGCCATGTGGTCTTGGGATTTTATTTTTTGGGAGACTTGATTACTTCTTCAATTTCTTTGCTTGTGATTGTTCTGTTTAGGTTTCTCAGGTCTTCTGGGTTCCATCTTAGTATACGATGTTTTTCTAAAATCTGCTCCTGTCCTCAAGGTTGTCTATTTTGTTGGCATAGAGCTGTTCATAGTATTCCCTTAGGATGTTTTGAATTTCTGTGGTATCTATTATAACTTCTCCCCTTTCATTTCTGATTCTAGTTATGAGAGTTTTCTCTCTTTTTACTTTGTAAGTCTAGCCAATGGCTGGTCAGTTTTGTTTATTTTTCGAAGAATCAACTTTTGGTTTCATTAATCTTCTGGGTCGTCTTTTTGTTTTCTGTTTTGTTTATTTCTACTTGAATTTTGATTGTTTCCTTTTTCTGCTTATTTTTGGCTTTAATTGTTCTTCTTTCTCTAGTTATTTTACATGTAGAGTTAAGTTTTTTATTTGTGGTTTTTCTTATTTCTTGAGGTGAACCTGGATTGTGATGAACTTTCCTCTTAGCACTGCTTTTGCTGCATCATAGATTCTGCTGGCTCATGTCTTCATTCTCATTTGTCCCTAAGTATTTTTTAAGTTCCTCTTTGATTACCAATCTTATCCAAGAGTCACTGAGGAGCATATTGTTTATTTTTAAATTAATTTGCAGTCATCCAACTTTGTTTTTTATGGTTGATTTATCATTTTAAGATATTGTCTTAAGATGTTTGGTATGATTTCAATCTTTGTAAATTTGTTAAGAGATTTTTATTGTGTCCCAGCATATGATCTATCCTTGAGAATGTTCCATCTGTGCTTGAGAAGAAAGTAAAATCTGTAGTCGTTGGGTGAAGCGTTCAGTGTATGTCTGTTACACCTGTCTGTTTCAGATGGTCATTTAAATCAGTTGCTTCCCTGTTAATTTTCTGCCTAGTTGATCTGTCCATTGTTGTAAATGGAATGTTGAAATCTCCCTCTATAATTGTGTTGCTGTCAAAGTCTCTTGTCAGATCTAATAATACTTGCTTAGTATATTTTGATGCTTCTTCTTTGGGTACATATATGTTAATAGCCTTTGTTCTTCTCTTTCTCTTCTTAGGTTGCATCTGACCTAAGCAGTTATGCTTTGATTGATTCCCCGCTTTTGTTTTCTTCTTTACTTTTTCCATGGGAATGTATTTTGAAGTTACCCTAAATTTAGCATTAACAGTTCTATGTTTACTTCCTATTTGTATTTGAAAGCATATTATTCTTCCAATCATTCCAACTATCCACATTTTTGTTCTCTTCTTTTCCTCCTCACTTTTTACATTTGCTGTTTTTCTGTTTTTCTGTGGGGTTTCTTTACACTTTATAGAACATCCTTTAATATTTTTGCAAAACTGGTTTTGTGGTGATGAATTCCTTTAACTTTTGCTTATCAGAAAATCTTTTTATCATTCCTTCAGTTCTGAATGATAATCTCACTGGGTATAGTACACTAGGTTAAAAGTACTTTCCTCTCGGCACTTTGAATGTATTATGCCATTCTCTTCCGGTCTGTAGAGTTTCAGTTGGCAAATCCACTGACAATCTTATAGCGGCTGCTCTGTATGTGACACATTTTTCTCTGTCTGCTTTTAAGATTCTTTATCTTGTATTTTTTACATTTTGATGATAATGTGTCTGGTGTAGTTCTGTTTGGGATCTTTTGTTAGGAACTCTTTGAGCTTCCTGGGTCTGGAGACTTGTTCATTCTTCAGGTTGGAGAAATTCTCATCTATTATTCTTCATATATGGTTTCTGCCCCCTTTTCTTTCCCTTCTTTTTCTGGGACCCTTATGATGAAAATATTGTTCCTTTTGATGTTATCCCAAATGTCTCCAATGCTGTCTTCATTTCTTTACATTCTTTTTATCCGTTTGTTGGTTTGGTTGTTTGAGCTCCTCTGGCCTGTCTTCCAGATCACTGATTCGGTTGTAATCTTCACCCATCCTATTACTGAGTCTCTCTATTGAGTTCTTTAGTTCAGCTATTGCATTCTTCACTTCTTTGATATCTTGTTACATTTCTTATTTATTTTTTGATGTTGTCTTTTACTTCGTCTGTTTTTTGGGTTTGGATTCCCTGAGTATCTTATTCACTGTTACCCTAAATTCATCTTCAGACAATTTGTATACATCTGCTATTATCAGATTTTTGCCTGGGTTTTTGATTGAATCCATCGTTTTGAGTGTATGTCTCTGTGCCTTTGCTTTGATGTTCTTCTTATATTTCTGAGGATTCGGCTTCCCTGCAATGATGGTGTTGTGTAGAGCGATCATCTTCTAAGCCAGAATTGGCAATCAGGTTGCAGTTCTGCCTCTACCCACAGGGTGGCCTTAGTGGATAAACTGAGGTTTAGTCCCATAAGGGAGACTACCTTCTTCCTTTGATCGTTGGGGTGGGATATTCAGTGGACAGGATATCCAGTCAGTGGGTTATCCAGTGGATTTGCTATCCAATGGGTGGACCCTGAGGCTCCAGCATGAAATGGTGGCAGGAGGGGTTGGAAGTGGGAATTTCCCTGACTGTCTTCCGTTATGATGGCACTAAGCACAACTGCACCACATGGGCTCCAGCTCAGTCCTCCAGGCACTGACTCTCCTTTACCTTGTGCCAAGTCAGTCTTCCCTGCCTCTACGTCCCAGCCCCACTAGGTGTGCTCCTTGCTGCCTCTGCAATGGGTATTCAGCCCTTTCATGTCCTTCCTCACCTCTGCCACATCTCAGTGGCTCCTAAATCCTCAGCTTACCTGAGTCCTGTACTAGATGCCCTTGTCAACCATTTGTCATCAGGATATGCCCTCCATCTCTGGAGCTGCAGTGCCAGTCATTCCTCGGTGTTTGTCTCTGGAAAATAGGTGAGTTTCTCCTTGCTCTGTGGACAGGGATCTGAATCTCCTTCCTACCAGGTTACCATCTTCCTTCTCTGTCCAACCATCATTTGATAGAAGCCTTTTAATTCCCTAAAATATGTGGGATTATTTTAGAAAAAAATGAACTATTTGTTAAATTAAATTCAAATGGTTAACAAGATGAAAACATTGTTTTTGTTTTGTTCAGTTCAACTGAGACCTGTGAAAATTCTATCAGCCGTTATTAAGGACCAGCTTTTGGGGACCAAATGATGTAGTAGAAAAGAGGCACCCAATCCTAACCTTACTACCCGCTAGTGATGTGACTGTAGGCAATTTAGCACCTTTGGTCTTTGGTTTTGTCCTCTTTGAATAGGTGTCATTTTCAAGGGATTTTATGTATGTAATTGAGGTGTGTGTTGAGTACCTGGGTAAGTGGTGGGGAATTAAGATTGGATCATGCCTAGAGTTCTTAGAGTAGTGATTCTCACATTACCATCAAACTTTCAAGAAATTCAGATTCCTGGGTCCCAACCTTGATCTGCTGCACCAGAAGGAGTGGAGGTGGAGCCCAGTGGTCTGTATTTTGACAACCATCCATGTGATGCTGAGGCACGCTCCAGTTTAAGTGCCCCACTGCTAAAGAGGGCATCTTGTATGGTGGTTGGGTCTCACACTCCAGAGTACCTGTGAAAGGTTCCTGGTAATTATACACCTTGAGCTTCACTTTCTTCACCAACCGTCATTCCTGATATGAGGTTTTACCTGAACATGTTAATCCTGGCTCATGTGTCCTCCTGAATGAGCTTGAGATCGCAGTCCCACCTCCAAACCCACATGGTAGAGGCATCACTCTACAGGGAGTGGGTCCCTCCCCGCCAGCTATATCTGAGTCCTCTTGGCCAGGAGCTGGGACCAGCTACACGCTCATGTTGTCCTGGGCTGGACTCTTTCTGTATGTCTCTCATTTCCTCCAATGGTGTACACTCATAGGCAGGTGGAGTCGCTGTGCCTGCAAATTCACTCCATTCTTGTCTGGTGCCACAGGATGCTGGCAGAATCATCCCAAAGCACAGCTTTGATTGGGTCATGCTCCCAATCAAAATAGTCCCTTCACAAGGCACCCACAGAATAAATCCAAAATATTTAACCTGGAATGTAGGAATTTCCAAAGTCTACTGCTGCTGACTGAATTTCTTTTAAGGTAAAATGTAAATATCTAGAATGCACAGAGAATAATCCAAACACTCAAAAGTGACACATGTTAATATGTTGATATGCTGTCATGTTTTTAAATCTTTTTTTCCTTCTTTGTCTATAATGAAGGAACTATTACAGATAAAGACTCCTTTCCCCTCACTCCTGGGATTTCAAGGGGTGGAAGAATGGAGGAGGACCCATATGATGAGAGGATGAGTCATATGCCAAAGACTAGATGCTCTGTAACTGCATGTTTGCTCTGCCATATAGTTGGGTTTCTCTGATAGAAAGGTTATTTCTGGAGAAAACGCTAGTTCTGGGTAAGACCCTAACTTTTCATTCTTCTGGGTAAAGGAGTGGTAAAATATTTCTTTTGATCTCTATTAACCTAAACTCGAAATAATCCACATGGCAGAGTGACACATCTACGCTTCACAATCTTCTGTCATCATTTACTGTGTTGCAAGCACATCTATGAGCTATCCGAGGGCAGAGTGAGCTCCTGCTTGACTCATCTTTTATGTTCCATGAGTCCTAATGCTTTGTAACAGTAAGGACTGAGGACTGCCTGAGTTATAGATACTAAGACAGTTTCCGCCCCTCCCATCTTATAACAAGATGGAGATAACGAGCTTCCCCTTGATGGTCAGATATCTAACAGATGTCTACACTGCTTGGCACAGTGCTCGCTGGTGGTGGAGGCACGAAGGAGTGCCAAACATGACCCTCAAAACCAGTGGCAGACTCAGGACTCGTGTGTGACAAGAAGCACCTGTTCCTTCGTGTCCATTCATTACCTGAGGAGCACTAGAGGAAAAGAGCTGATGGGCTTTAAGGGGAGGGACGTGGTCCCTGGGAGCCCCTAAGATAAAGATTCCAGGAAAGACACCTCATATCTCACAGCATCCAGCTTGGAAGCAGTCCCCTGATGACATCTTGACAAATGGCCTTGGTAGGAAAACAGATCAAATAGGAACAAAACAGGTCTCTAATCCCAGATTTGAAAGTGTCAACACTGGAGATTCACCGCAATTTACTTGGTGGAAAAACCTGGATCATCCTGATGTGAGGCTATTTATCCTGCTTCCTAATGACATCTGGTCCCCAAGCTTCTAGCTTAGGATTGTGGGTCAGTACACAGCTCCACAGGGATGGATTCACCCCCAGCAAGTTTTTATTCTTCCCAGCCAAAATTCTTATTTATTTAGGTGTTCATTTTGGTTGTTGCCTCCAGCTTTGGGTCACAAACTTGGATCCTTGGGTTTTTATGTGGACTACCCTGGCAGACCCCAGACTTAACTTTTGAGCCACCAGGGCACAACATATGCTAGACTCTTAGGAAAAATATTTTTGGGCAGAGGAATCGTTCTGATTACTTAGTGATACTTAATAAACAACCCCAAAACTCAAATAGTGACTTTAAAGCAACCATTTTTATTTTGCTCACAATTTTATGCATCAGAAACTAGAGGAACATTTGGATTTAGTTGGGTTTGCTAGAAAATCCATTTCCACCATATTCTGTTGGGCAAAGCAGTAAGAGAACCTGTCCAGATGCAAGCAGGGAGGAAAATAGATACCGCCCACCCCACCCGCCTCCTGATGGGACACAGCTGGTGCACACGGCAGGACATATGGGATGAAAGACTCCTGACCACTTTTGGAAAATGTGGTCAGCTACAGGAGGCTTCCAGAAGACCAGATGGCTGCTTGGAGAAATCTATAACCCCAGTTCAAAGAATCATGATAAAAGTTGTAGTGCAGAGACACCAAACCAAGATTATTATTATTTTTTAACATATGTATGGACAAGGGAGGTGTTGGAGGATCAAGAAATTCCATGTTTCTACCCATCACCTATAACCTACCCACTCCATGCCCCATGATTCTTATACCCCATTCACAAGGTGCTAACAACTCTCACTCATACAGAAAATTTCCTTCCACTGCAAACTATACAAGTAGAATGCAGTATGTGGCTGATGAAGCAGTGAGCGAGGGTTCCCCAAGGAGTTTGTTTTGAGAGCAGAAAGGCAGCATGGCCCTAGAAAACTAAGGAGTGGAGGGAGGAGAAGACCCAGCTGTCCCCATTTTCCAGGGACACCATGGGGGTATTGCAGGTCTGCTGGCTCCTCAGTTTCTCCTCTTTCTAGCACTCTGTCTGATTGACTTTTATGGGAGACCCCCCACTGCCACGTGTGCACCAGAATTTGTGTTTGTGAGCTAAAGGCCAGAGCTTCACATTCTAGAAGCTTGGTGAGGTTGATAGAAAGGCGAGAAATCCACCAAGGAACATTTTTATTTCAGCATGTTAAAATAGCCCCTGACTGGCCTGCTGGGCTTGTGGGTTTGTAATTTTATCTCTGCTGCTGCCCAGCAGCTGCAAGCGTGATATTAAAGGCAATCTTGCTGCCATCACCGTGGACGCCGGCTGAGAGCTGCCAGTTTCCTGGCTGACCGGTGACCAGGGCTCGTGCATCCTTTCACTCCAGAGTGTGCTATGAAATCATAAATCAAAAGTAGTGTGTGGCTGAATGCCTTCCTCCAGAGGAACTCCCTCTGAAAGGAAAAGAATTCCTCTAACACTGAAGGTCAATCAAAACTGGCAGTCCCCCACCTGGGTGACTAACTTGCAGGTTTCCCTGTGAGGGTGACAGTCCTACCTTGGCTACCCTGCCTCTCAGCCTCTCTGGGCCTTCGTTCCCCTGAGCAGGGGTCAGTTAAATAGACCCCAACTTTTTCTGTAAGCCCAAGTCTGAGTTGGGATAATAGGCTTCTGCAAAGTTAAGTCATATTCTGAATTCCCAGGATAGAAGAAACACATTTCAGGGGTACACCATCATGACTCAGGTGGCTAAGATGCTGATATGGAGACAAGGTGAAGCCCAAGGACCTGGATTCATGATCCAGGCTGGGGTGAAAAAAATAAATAAATAAACAAGGATGTTTCTTCCTTCCCTGCCTTTTTTCTTTAACCTGCTTCTTTATCCCATCCTCTCTCCTCTCTCCTCCCCTCCCCTTTCTTCCTTCCTTTGCACTGTCCCTTAAAAAAAAATAAAAGGAAACGTGTTAATATCACATGGTTTTCTGTTACCCAAGTCGCTAATGCTCTTCTCCATTGTTGACTGTGTTCAGCACCACTGAGAGGCTAAGGGAAACTGTGGGTCACCAGTCCTGTGGCTTGAAACCCAGCATGGGGCGAGCCCAGGAAGGGTAAGTAGGGGTGAAAGTGAGGGACTGTTTTGTCACCCAAATGGTAAAACCAGATCCCAAGTGTGAACAGGATACACATATCTGCATGTTTGGAGGTGTGTATGTGTGTGTGTGTGTGTATCTAAGAGATGTGTGCATGGAGGCTCCAAAGCCCAGCATTTGTTACTACAAGCGGCGGTGAGTTGTAAAGGCAGTGTTATCCAGTGTCCTACCCATTCTCCATTATAGCATCAACAACAACAAAAAACCCCAGGGACACCAACAGCTGTGAGTAGAAATGACCCCTCAACATCTGTTCTCCATCCTTCCTTTTATCGCTAGGACTCCCTTTGTCTAAACTGTGCACAGCCCACCCAGTGTGTGAGACACATTTCATAGCTGCCTTCGAAGCTCCAAAAATCATTAGGGCTGGAGCCCCAGAGGGTGAAGGAGGGTTCCACCGTGGCTCCACCCCAGGTTACCTGCTGCTAGGACATTTTCGTGATAGAAATCTAACCTCTGTTTCGTTTAAGTCTCTGCTACTTGGTCTTAGGTTATATCTCAGCAGACAAATTGTTGTCATCACTAACACAGAGATGATGGGGGGCGGTGTGTGGATGGTAGAGATTGGGAAGGGGAGTTTGTGATGGGTTCTGAGATGGTATTTGCGTGTAGAACGTAGCAAGGTCCAGAGTCTGGGTGCTAGCTCCTATCTGCTAGACGGGGAAGGCCGGGTAGGGTCTCAGCAGAGGTCATTCCTGCTCTGACATCCTCTTGCCCTGGGGGAGTCTGACCTCCAGGACCCACATTCTCTGACTCTCTAACTAGGGATCATTCTAGACCCCATACCTGTCACTTTTAAGCTGATAACCCTTCACTACTTTCCCAAGAGGTTGAGGAATCAACCAACCGGTGCACGTAAGGCAGCTGGTTTGCAGATTCAGCACGACTGTTCATTTGTGTTGTGATGTAATTGAGGCCCCGTCCAGTCCATAAACACTCTATATGATGGGCTTGAAAACACACTATTAAAGTTTATCCCTGGATTTAGTCATACTTTTCTTCATAAGTCCCTCATTAAAGAAATTATTTGTTCACTCTTATCATTCCCTTATCAAACACCTATTAATGCTGAAAAGGAATATATATCACCCAGCTCTAGAGACCAGAGACCCAGAGTTGAATTAAGTCCAGGCTGTCCTAAAACCACCTCAGTTCATGGGTGTGTGTGTGTGTGTGTGTGTGTGTGTGTGTGTGTGTGTGCACACCTGAGTGTACAGAAAGCACCTGACTATGACAATTCTCCACTCCCATTGAGCCTATGATTTGATTTGGATCAGCAGGTCTGGGTGGGGCCGGGGATTCTGCATTTCTATCAAGCTATCAGGAGAAGTAGTGGGGCAAGAAGAGCCCCGCACTGAATAACAATGGACAGTGAGACTCCCTGATGATTCCTGTTAGCAGTGCTGAGGCTCACATGGAAGAGAAGGGGTGATGGAGTTCTGGTCAGAACCTGGAGGATTAGAGGAAGGTTTCCTAAGAGTTTCCACATTTTTCAAGTCTTCTGGATAAATATATCAATAATCAACATTAAGAATAGTTTATCTGACAGCTTTCCCCATTAGCATTGTAGCCAAGAGACATTTTTGCTTGGGAATTGGTAGATTGAGAAAAATTAAGACATAGAAAGAGTTCTCAAACTCAAGCACAGCAGAGTTGCCCAGAGAGCTGTGAAACTCAGATTGCTGGACCCAACCCTAGAGTTCAAAACTCAGTAGGTCTAGGCTGGGACCTAAGAATTTCTATTTCTAGTTAGTCCTCAGAGAATTTCAAGAACCACTAATTTATAGTAAGGCCGGCGGGAACTGGCTCTCATTGATGATGACAGAGAATATAAAGGTGAGCAGAGAAACTCAGAAATGTATCAGGAAGGGTTGATGGAGTGGGATTTATTAAGATGGACCTGAGACCATGGGTCTTGGCCTGGCACAGCTGATATGGGCAAGATCTTTTTAAGAAATGACTGCTGAGTTTTAAACTGCCTGAAAACACCCTAGCAGCGCAGAAATGTAATCATCCCAACTGAAATAACTTTCTTTCTTTCCTCCACTCTTTCAGAAGCTGCTACCTTCCGGGAGCCTGGGTATACAAATGCAGAGCAGTTTCAGTTCCACCAGGCTGGCACTTCAGAGGCTCACTGAGAGCTCAGGGACTCTGCTGCTTGGGCAGAGCCTCCATCTTCAGAGGTTTTGAGATGGGTTGGTTTCCAAGATGCTGCAGCTTCCTTTGCCGGAAAGAGGCATCATGTACAAATATCAAATGCAAGGGAGGGAGGAAAGGCCTGGCTGACATTTTGGCAGCTCCTAGATCTTTTGAGAAGAAAAACCACTAGTACCTGAACTAATGTTAATTCAATGGAATATTTTTAGACAGTGGTCTTGGGAGCAGCCAGATGATATTTCATATTTTCCACCGCCTTTGGCAAAGCCAAGTTGGTGGAGGGTTCAACGTGGTTACAGTATAAGGAATTCCACTAATTGTACTTTAAGGGATGTTTGCCTGTTAGCGCAAATGGAATTGTCTCCTAACAGTGTCCTTGGGGTAGAGTGCTATTTCATATAAGGGATGGGAGAAAAGGGAATTGAAAAAGTCATTGAGATACCATTTGCAAATGGTATTTCTTTGGACCCTAGGCAGATGGGTTCCACATGTACAGCAGGGGGCAGCAATGCACAGACATTCATTCTGGTCATGTGAATCAGGAGTTGAGAAGTGTCTCTGAAACAACAGAGAGGATGGCTGAGACAGCCACTTATAGATGATTTCCAGAGGTGGCAAAGCTGTGCCTGTCACACCCACTCTTTCCTCCACCAGCAAGCCTTTGATTTTTCTCAGTATGCTGAGAAGTCAATACATGTTTAGGTCTGCTGGGTTTTAATTCTGGCAATTTTCTTTTAATCTTTTGGCTGCTTTGTGCAATTTAGAATTCCTGCAGCCTGATTGAAAATTTTAAGTAAACTAGGATTAAGAAGTTGGCTTTATTAATGTGATAGTTTGCTTAATAGACTTTTAAAAATTATAATGCAATCCATCTTCTTCCCTGGGCTGGAATTTTATTAGAACTATAATTGATATGACACCCACACACCACATTAGGTAGCTTGTTTGTTGATATTCATTTTTAAGTTGAGGAAATGAGACTTACAAATGCAAGAAAACAAATCTAAAGAATAGTCAGTTTTTCCCAACTTAGGGATAGAAAGACCTATTAGTTTATCTATTCCTAAGATTAGGAATGTGGCCCATAATATATTCTCTCAACAATTTGTCGTTTGCTTGTAAATGACTTTAATGATAGATGACTTTGCCTACTTTGCTGCACTGCACAATTCTGCAGCCCAGTACACTTCTCCTTCGGGAATTTTCTTGCATCTTGCATAATACTTCTCCCAACCACTCTCTGCCATTACACCCTCCCCTCACCCCCAAGGCTAATTTAATCCTGTTGTTCTTAAATGAAACATCCTAAATCATCCTCCTCCCCTTCCCTGTCTTTCTACTCACCATTCAGACCCTTCAAAGATGCAATAGTCTGGAAAATTTTTCATCATCATGTCTGCTTTTTAGACACCGAGTCCTTTCGGTGGGCTCTGTGCAGCTTGTGCTGAAGCACAGTTTTCACGGCATTGTTTTTAGTTTAAAGGACATGCAGTACACAATCACTAAAGGCCCTTGGAAACATTCCACTTGGGGTCTTGCCATTAAATAATATTTTGATGGAAAATCAACCCAACTTTCCATATATAGGAAATGCTATTGGCTCTTACCACTAATTGTCTATAAATTTAGCTAAAGCTTCATCTGCCTTGGGAGTTAGGCCATGTTATTTTAGCTCAGAGTAGTGCCCTATATTAGATATTTAATGACTAGATGTAGTGAATAAATATGTATTTGTAAGTGCATCATTTAGAAAATAGTCAAGTAAAACTTATTTAACTCTGCTAAGTTAGCAAATGAGTTTTTCTCATTTCTTACTCATGTCTTACCACATGTCAACTCAAATGACCAAATCTGTGACGTTGTATATATTACTCAACCTTGCTGAGTCTGTTTCCGCAACTGCAAAACAAGAAAGCAAGTTTTCCTGTATAACTTCTACTGTGTATGTTTGTTGTAAGGATCAATTCAAGTTCAGTGTTTAGCAAATCATAGTAAATACCCAGGATATAGCAGTGATTGCTTTGCTGTTAATATAGTTGTTATTATTACTCTTCTAATGCACTCTAAATCCCATGTCCATCTTTCAAAATCCCCGCCTGCCTATACATTCTCATTTCTCAACACATATTAGTTAGGGAAGGCTTCTGTGACCCTCTTCCAGACTAGGTCACTTCATCTTATAAATCTCTGTCATTGTGACACGTACATAAACACAGACACACAGACATGTATATTCTAAGCACTCACCACACAATAATTAAACAATAGACCATGTATATAAGTGGATATTAATCATTGATGATGTTCTAGTGTTGGGTTGGGTGGTGAGTTTCTAGGCATTCAGTAAATATCTTACAAGTAGCATTTATGAAATATTTATCTTTGTACATATCAAATATTAATTTTAGAAGATAACAAAGAAAATAAAATCATGGATTTTATAATGGTTTTCAGTCTTTAACTTCAGTTAAAAAGTGAGATTAATGAGACTAGAGGCTGTCTTAGTCATCCCTATATGACCAGTGCCTAGAATAGTGAGTGAATGAACAAATGAATGGATGGATGAATGAACTTGAATATTTTTTTCTGGTCAGCTGGGCTCTTCACTCTCCCATGAGCATGTCATGTTTAACCTTTTCCCTATATCAGCACCCTCACATCACATGCTCTTTTCTTTCTAAATCTGATCCATCCTTCAACTCTCAGAGCAACTAGTCTTGCCTCCCCTTCATAGTCACCGTAAGTGTACTCCCATATCCCAAGCTAGCTTAGGAACTTCTGGTGGCAGGAATCAGAGTTCCCCTTTCAGTGGAGTCTAGAGTGCCACACACAGAAATGGGCATACAGAGGACTATTTGTGGTACTCTGGGATGTTGATAACTTTAGTTTCAGGCAAGATCTAATTCATCTTTTGTGCCCAGAGCATGTCACATCCGGAGACTATAGATGGTGTTCAGTGGGCATTTGCCCTGTTGATTAAAGCTGTGTGTTTGCCAAGCTTTAGGCCTCCATGCAGAGAAGTAGTTCTCCTTAAGAGTCCCAGTGTCTATTTCATTATTTAACATCAGTGAAAAGCAACACATCCTCACCTGATTACTTCATCATCTCACTTTGACCCTGAATGGTTTTCTTAATTAAGAGCTTTGGAATGACTTTCAGAGATACTTATTCTAAAAATCTCATGGAATAAATGGCCCAGAACATGACTTATTTTTAGTTAATTTACTTGGATGCCAAGAGATAGGTGTCTTTTTGTGATGCCCACAAGCAAGCTGTTTAATAATCTGTTTTACATTTTTAAGGAGGATTTAGATTGGTATGAACTGCCTGTATAACTGAAGTCATCTTTTCCTTCTTTCAAAAACTGGGACATTGGCTTAACTCTGGTCTCCTGGCTTCTTCTCCAAGAGCCCAGGGGATTCTCAGAAGTTTTCCTTGAATATCCATCCACGCCCCAGGTGTAATTTTGCTAATCTGACACAAGATCACATTGCTATACCTTCATTATTCCCTACTATTTCTGAGCTTGATGAGACTTCACTTGTTTTCTAGACTAACTATCTACTTTGCAGACACTTCTCATTGCTAGAGAAGATAAAAGCCCAGTTGGAATTGTAACGCTTTGCTTTGCCACGCTATTAATTTTGCCACACTTTCTCCAGTCAGTGGATCTGTCCCTTTGTTCTCTCCAGATAGCATTTAAAAACCGTTTTTTGTCTTCTTTATTTCTTATAAACCTCAATAAATTTTGTTTTTTTATGTGAATGTGATTCTTACATCACCTTGACACATTAAAAAATTCACCCTGTCTTGCATGTCTCTCTTTCCCTCCTATGCCCTTGCCTTTTGAACACCTGAACTAGACAGAGGCCTTTGCATCACTTTACTGCTTCCTTTAGAGGTTGCCTGTCTCTTGCTTTTTGTCCCTTCCTGACTTGAATGTATTATAGTCAGATTTACATTTCATATGCAGGAGAGTCTAATTATTGCATAGTGGCTACTGATGTAACTTATCCATACAGTCCTCCTAGTCCTCCAAAAGCAGCTGCTAAGAGGGCAATGATTGTGTAAGCAAACACAATATTAATTTTCTCTCCAGGCGGGCTTGTGTGGGGAACAGGACAACAAATGACTGTGTTTCCCTGGAAAAAGAAATAACTAAGGGGGCATTCAGGGCAGACAGAATGAAGAGGCATAGATAGCTACAGCAGGTGCCATGCCAGGCTTACTTTCCAAACATCAGTGCTCTTGGCCCTTCCTCATGGACAAAGATGGCAGGTGGGGGTTGCAATAGGCTTTCCTACCAACCTGTTTGAGAGCTGCTTGCAGATGTCTCAGTGGCTATTCACTTTGTCCAGAGAGTAGAGCCAGTGATCTCACTGAGGCTCCATTCACCAGAACCTCACCTCTGCTTGTCACCCCAGTGGGGCTGTCAGAAGAATGTGAATTTGAATTATATTAACATCCACCCAGGTGATGCCCAGGTATCTCCATACTTAACTCAAATGCTTTCTAACATACTGGATATTCCTATTTCTTGCCCTCTCTCTTTTCTGTATTCATCATTCGTATATTATGTTTTTTCTTCCTGTATGGCCAGGTGCTTCTCTGGGCTCATCTATGAGTCCTGGGCACACTCAGTTCACCTTCACCTGGAGTGTGTGAACATGCATGTTCCATACCTATCTCAGAATTATCCTTCCATTTCCCTGACTCAGACTCATTTTGTCTCCATCCTTGCATTTACCATTTCTTCCCAAATCAGGCATTGTAGTTACAGTAAAGAGAGGCTTCTGGGTTCCTATATCAGGAACTACTTCCATGGATGCATATTTTTATATTATTTATTTTTTGTTGATGCTTACATATGTAAGAAAAAAGGCAAGGTGGAAATAAATGTGGAAGGAATGATAAAATTTGAAAATCCTATTTTGCAAACCCTGGTGAAATAATTGGTTCAGGCAATGATTATCAATGTATGAACCATCAGTTGAACTGACAGGGAACTTTCCATGGAGAGCAATCAGTCACCTCTTGAAACCACTGATTAATGATAATATCATAAAGGGAGGAACAGCTCACCATTTGTACCTCCTGAGGTTAGAGTTATCTTCCAATTGATCTCTGATCACTTGGCACAATGCCTGCACCTCTGCATACTGGGTTGGATGGGCTTGGTGCATGTACGTGGGTCTGTGAATTGGTGAGAGAAAGACAAGGAAGACATCTGGGCACCCTGCTAAAACTCACCAAATAATTCAGTCTAGCATCTAGTTCAGAATTCACTACACAGTACCAAACAAGCTAAATCACTGGATAATAAAACACTGTAGCCTAGACAATAATGAATATGCAAGCAGCATAACAGAGTGAAGTACTGGGAGAACCATCTATTGTAGACAGCTTCATCTTCCTTTAGCGAAAGTACAAGGACAAAAGCACTAAAAGATTACACTAATTTTAAAAAGAGAAAATGGATAGTTAGCTAACATGAAAAGGATGAATATATTGACTCAGTACATCTATGGCTCAGCAATTCTTCAAGATGTCAAGTATGAGTCTTTGGATACTGAGGGACATTATTATACTATGTGAGGTCCTGGAACTCACATTTGGACTCTGTATCATATCTGTGGTTTCCATGCTATAAAGTTTCACTACATTTATTCCAATGCAGTTTGAAAAGACAAGATATACTGATAAGCAAATGCAGGTGTATTTGTCCTTTCAAACTTACTTAGAGCATTCGAATGTAAAATATTGTATCTGGAAAGAAGCCAGCAAATTAGTAAGCCACAGAAGAATTTTGTGAATTTTAGGGGTTATTTATTTTAGTTCACAGTTTACATAGATTGTAAAATCTAGAGGAGACCCCAGCTTTTCTCAGTTTAGTTCCTTCTTTGTATAGATGAGAAATGAGACCCATAGAAGAACAGTTGCTTGCCTAAGACAACAGTGTTGGTAGTTAGAGCTTGATTTTATGGTTCCTAATTTATATATCAGCAGTTGTTCCATTATACCACACTGCATTTTCATCAGAACATTTTACTAATGTTGATTAAGCTGGGTTGATTTGGTGAACTGCGCCTACGGTTCACCGTGTCATTTTGGAAAAGTGCTTTGTTTAAGTATTGGAGGATCTACTGTAGTAGTTTCCTCTGGAGGTGGAGAACTAATTGCAGATTTTGTGGTGAGAAACTTAGTAACTGTACTGATTGTCATCAGTATTATTTGGGGATTTTTTGGGCTGCAAGAAGCAGAAAATCTGACCATAATTGCTTGAACAGATGTGGGTCATTTTTCTACCAGAATAAAGAAGTTTGAATGCAGGAGACTTGCTTGGGTTCAGCAGCTCAATGTCAGGGCTGATGTCTGATTCATGAGCTCTTTCCCTCATGGTCACAATATGACTGCTACAGTTCCAGCCATCGTGTCTGCATTTCATGCAGGAAGAATGAAGGAATGGGGCCAAATGCATTGTGCTCGTTACTATGGGAGAAAACATTTTCCTAGAAATGCTTAAGAAGTCTTCTGGGATCTCATTTGCCAGAATTGGGGCATGACTCAGAAAAATCAGAAAAGCAGGGACTAGGATGGCCATAACTGATTTGGACCAATTATGTACTGGTCACATAACCAGGGTTTTTTAAGACTAAGGAAGAATAGTCCATATAATCTAAAGCTATCAGAGTCCCTCTTGTATAAATTTTCAGAGTTCAAGCTTAACACAAGGATGGACAGTGGAATTTTTAGTGTCTGATTTTATAATCTTTTTATACCTTTAGTGGAAGATTATTTCAGTACTAAAGGCTTATCTGAGGATAACAAAGGGATTCCATTGTCAGACATTTATAGAGCTCAACTTTTAGAAACAATCAATATCTGGAACAGTTTTTACCTGCAATGTAGTTTAACTTCTAAACCTAGGTTAAAGTTTATTAAAAGTAAATGCAAGATAGGTCTTTAAAGCTCATAATATATGACTTAATTTTTAAATGTTGCTTGTGCCTAGACTTCTGTTAAGTCCAATACCAATAGCATGTCAATAACATTGAATTTGTTCAAGATATTTGAGCACATCTATGTGCTGGACTCACCTGTAGGCATGTGAGCTACATAAATGAACAAATAACAAATGAATATAAATGTGTGCACCATGGCTCAGAGGAAAGGTGTGGGCCATGTAACACTCAAGGATTTAAGTCTGAGACCTGGGGTCATGGGAAGGAAGAAAAATATGGTGGATAAAAAATGTGATATAAACTCAAAAATACTATTTATCCTTAAAGAAGAGGGATATTCTGCAATACGTACAACATGGGTGAAACTTGAGGACATCATACTAAATGAAACAAGCCAGTTACAGGAAAATGAGCACTGCGATTCTACTTTTTTTTTATGAATTTGATAAAGAATTTCAATCAAATTGAGGATGTGAATTCAGGAATAGTCTGACCGATTGCTCTGCATAGACTGCCTGCCATTGCAGTCCTAGGTGGGTTTTCTGTCACACAGGCCCTTGAGTAAATGGTCTGATCTGCATCTGTCACAAAGGTTGTGCTCCACCCTGGGGCTCTGTATCTGGAGACCAACTGAGGCAAGTATTGGGTGACCGGAATTTTATATAAAACTTGAAGAGTGTCAGGGTAACCTTAGGGAGTACTCTGAAAAGCTGCTTTTCTGTAGCCCTATCTGGAATATGGGGTGAGACATGCCTACTTGTTGAAGTCAATACATTCTTATAGGGTTTCTTCATAGAACTAACCAATTTTGTTCTCAAGTTCACCTGTGCAGTTTTCTTCTGGACCAGGGAAAGGAATCCCAGGAGTGATTTTATTTGTAAAACAAAGAAGTCATAATTAGGGATTCACTAGGAATCCAGTAGAAAATAACACTTAAATAAACATTCAGTGAAAATTCTTACTTATAGTTTAGAAAATAAAATATGGAATTATACTTATTTTATTTATCATGATATCCATAATATACTGTATATGATTCCATTTATATTAGGTATTTAAAATTGTGAAATTCATGAAAGTTGAGTGGAATAGTGCCTACCTAGGGTTGGGTGAAATGAGTAGTTGCTAATAATGGACATAAAGTCAGCGAAGCAGATGAAGAAGATTGAAGATCTGTTGTACAAATTACACCTATAGTGAACAATAATGTATTGTATGTAAATATTTGCTAAGAGGGTAGATCTCATGTTAAGTGTTCTTACCCCAATAAAATACTGAGTACTGTGCGATTCTACTTTTTTTTTTTATGAATTTAATAAAACATTTCAATCAAGTTGAGGATGTGAATCCAGGAACAGTCTGACTGATTGCTCTGCATAGATTGCCTGCCACTGTAGTCCTAAAAAGTCTTAAAAAGTCCCAAAAAGAAAAAATAAAGAAACGGTTCTGCCATTGTGGACTAGAGTTTTGAGGGTACAGGCCTCAGATTGTCTATTAGTCAGGATTCTTCAGAGAAACAGAGGGAGAGGGATGGGAGAGTTAGAGAGGGAGAGAGGGAGAGAGGGAGAGAGGGAGAGAGGGAGAGAGGGAGAGAGAGGGGGAGAGGGAGAGAGGGAGAGATTTAACTGACTTATAGGAATGTGGGGATTTTCATGTCTGAAATCTACAGGGTAGGCCAAGTCTGGAGACCCAGGTCAGAATAGATGTTGAGGTTCAAGTCCAAAGACCATCTGGAGGCAGAACTTCCTCTCAAACTGAGGGATCTTGTCTGTTTTCTCTTAAAACCTTTGACTGATTATAGGAGACCCTAGCATGCCCCCATAATAGAGGGTGATCTTTCTGAAAGTTTACTGATTTAAATGTTAAACTCATTTTAAACATACTTCACAGCAACAGGTAGACTCATAGTTGACCCAGTATCTGGGGATCATGACCTATTCAAGCTGACATGTAAAATTAACCATCAGAGGGGGTCAGGCAATGAACATAATATACAAGTGAAGTTTGTAACAGGTAAGAAGATATTAAGTGCTGTAAAGAAATAGAGCAAGGTAAGTG
The DNA here is from genome assembly GCA_004363575.1 of Solenodon paradoxus. NCBI lineage: Eukaryota > Metazoa > Chordata > Mammalia > Eulipotyphla > Solenodontidae > Solenodon > Solenodon paradoxus. Next base: position 618,966 of record RJWH01000608.1, read on the forward strand.
ACAATTTAAAACAGGGAATGCGTGGCCTCAGGTAGAATGCTTGAATGTGCATAGAAAGACTTTCTTGAATGTCTTGAAGGAACATTTACTCATGTCGAGTGCTCTGCAGAGGAGGAGAACACCCTTCCTCATGGAGGCTTTACCCACAGTGGGATAAACACGTGAGGAGACCCTAGGGCACTGAGTGGCATGTGCCTGCTGTTTGCAGGGCACAGGGGCAGAGTGGGATGAGCACAGCTGGAGTGACCCTGTCAGCCTTAAGGGGAGGCCCAGCATCAGGTTCAAGAACTGGATCGATTTAGCTCAAGGTCACATACCAGGTACCTGAACCCAGGCTGCCGGCTTATCTCCCTGCATCGTTTCTGAAAAGAGGACCTGACAGGCCTCCACATAAACTCTCTTTGAAACTTCCGTGAAGATTCTAGACTGAGATCGTGAGTCCTTTACATTGCATGAAGAAAACACCACCAAGCACTAAAGAGAATAACCAGTAGATGACTACAGCATGGACCCAGAAGGTGCTCACTGGGGTATAAAACAGGAGCATAATATCCTAGAAGGAGGGAGCCTCTGGGGATGAGGCTGCTCAGCTCTTGCTTCTCTCATGCTTGCTGCAGAACAGCCTTTCTCTCATGGCCCAGGACAGGAAACTGCTGCACTGTACTCAGCATCTGGGGGAAAGATGCAAGTGGTTAGAATATCCCTAGGTGTACACAAGAAACAGGTAGTGGTGGCCTCCAAGAAGGAGAATTCATGGCTCACTGGGGACCCTAACTTTGATCCCTTTAGTATTTTGTGCAATGGACATACATCACACAAGCTAAAACCAAATACATTTCTGAAGGCAATGAGAGCTCTTTGAAAGTCACAGGCTACATTATAAAGGCCTCAGGCTCTAAGTCAGACCTTGCACAGGGCCAGCACATATCAGCGGGTGACCTCACTCATCTGCCTTGAGTGCATTTTCTCACCAGGAAAATGGGACAATTGTGAGTTTGTCAGAAAGAATGAATGAGAGGATTTATGAAGCCTGTTGAAACCAGAAGTTGCCTTGGAACCTCCTAAGTGTATGAGGGCAGTCACTGACATGCACCTTTGGGTGATAAATAAGAAAAGAACAGATGATTAAATACTGTCCTGGGCTTAAAGGGGGCTGGAAAGCTCATTTTAAACTAATTTTTAAGAGAATCTGCATGAGCATTCCCCCCAAATGTGATACTTCTTAATAAATAAAATACATTAAAAAATTTACTTTTAGTGCATGTGTCTGATCTCCTGCATAAGTAGTAAGCTTCTTTTTTAGAAAAGACCTTGTTTCAAACAACTTTGTATTAATCAAACCTTCCATACATGTTTGCCTTCAAGTACTTCTAATGCAGTGTATTCATTGTCCACTGTCATGAAACAACTTATCCAAACCTTAGTGCCTTAACGCAGTTTCTATGGCTCAGGAATTCAGGAGAGACATGATCACCTGGCTCTGGCCCCATGTCACCTGGGGCTGTGGTCATCTGAAGGCCTCTCAGGCTGGAGTACCTATTTACTTATTTCCAAGGGAGGTTAATTCACACAGCTAGCAAGTTGGTGTTGGCTATTAGTGTCTCAGCTCTCTTCTCATGGGCTTCTTCATAGGGCCAATTGACTGTCTTCATAGCATGGTGGCTGGGCCCCCCAGAGCAACTGACCCAAGAACAAGATGGAAACTGAAAATCTACTTAGGGCCTAGCTTAAGAAATCACACATTCGTATTTATGAGTATATTTTTGTTCATACAGTTCACCAGTGATTTAATATTGGAAGAGGCTAAATAAGGACACGAACACCAGGAGGTAACTGGAGGCCATCTTGAGGACTGAGTATAGCAGAGATGTAACTTATAGTACACAATGGTACTTCATAAGTACATGGCTTGGGTATGTGCAATGGGCATACAATAAGTGACGGTAAAGGCAAAAGTCTGTTTTACTTTTTTCAGTGAAGGAACTCTAGTTCAGTGTCTCAAACCTAAGTGTATATCAGAATCACTGGGAGCTAGTAAACACTAATTGTTCAGCGTAATTCCTAAAGTTACTCATCTAGCCACTCTTGGGTAAGTTGGGAGAATTTGCAGTTCTCACTAGTTCACGAGTGATTATAATTCCCTTGGTCCAAGTCCACACTTTGAGAGTCACTGCAGTATTTTATGTAGAGATGCTATTGGTTCTTTAAGAAGACATACTTCAACACAGGCACAATCTTGTTCTCTTGCATAAATTCATTAAACATATCATCTTAAACTTGAGGTTTGCTGATTGGTACAGAATTAACATAATGGTACAAATCAGAGAAAGGATAGTATATGGACAGGTCTAAGCAGTGGTGTGCTGGCAAAGTGGCTCTAAAAAAATAAAAGGAAGAAAGTTTTATTTGTAACTATGCCAATTTACATAATGTTAATATACTCCTGCCGTGGTCTATTATCGCCAGATACCTGACATCACTCACTCTAAGCTAGTTCTTTCCGTGTCATGTGTGGATCTGAGGAAGCTGTGGCCTAGATGGGGTCAGGGATCATGAGACAGATCTTTGTAACCTGAGGCAACCAGGTGCTAGGTTGATTTTTTTGCTTATCCTGTGTAAGACTTTCTGAGGTAGCTGAAGTGACAGGATATACTTGTGCTGATAACTCTGTGGCATTGGCAAATGCAAAATGGTACCTATATTTCTCTTAAATTCTCCCTCTCATGCAGACACCCTCATTCCTTGATTCCCACCTTGTACAGCCAATCGAGTGTCTGCTCCTGGCCTCTGTTCTAATCCACCTTGACCTTATAGAGACTTTCCCCCGCTCGAAGCCCTCTCTGGCCTTCCCTCCCTCTGAGAACTCCAGTCTCTGGAGGCTCATTTCTGCTGGGTGGGCAACAGGAGTTGCTTCAGTGACATTTATACTTCGAGCTGCCAGGATGCCTGTTAAGGGTATAACATCTGAGTGCTTATGGAAATTCCACAGAAATTCATTTGGAAATTCAACCTGTAGGGGACTGTGATGTTACTTCATTTAACACCATGAACTGTTGTTTAAATCTGAAATTGCTATTGCTACTGGTAAGCTTCTTGAGGGTGCAGGGTTTTACTTTTCAGTGTGTGTGTTTTCCTACAGCATCTACCACAGGACTTGAGTAAAAGAAGCATTCAATAAACAGTCAATGAATTCTAATTTGGAAATCTCTCCACTATAGAAAACACTGTCATCCAAACAGAAGCTTCAGTTGCCTTAATAGCAAAGAGTGAGTAATTTGAATTTTAATTACACTGAGAGATAAGTAGAATAAGGTTTTTTGGGGGGGTAGGAAGTTCTTTTAGGGTATCCCACAATGCTTCCTTTGTTCTGCTATAAAAAGTACATGTTCTTAGAAGCAGGATTTGTACCAATTTAGTGCAATATTTTAAAAAAGGCATAGTTATTGAGGTAGATGAACATGATCCCTATGGGCGCCCCAGTCTTAATAGCCTTAGTAGCTATCATATTCTGGGCAATTTGTTAACTGAGTTCAGTTACCTGGTCTGTAAAATGAAACTAATGAACTGTTTTGCAGGTCTTCTCTGAAAATGAAATAAAATAATTCCTGTAAAGTGCTGGAACACAGCCCATCGGAGCTAACATGTTAATTGCCCCCCATTCTTACTTATTTCATGAAGGTGTCCTGATGATCTGGCTCATATACACCAAAGACCCCATGACTCCAAATGTCTTGATAAATTCTCATTTTTGATGGAAGACACTTGTGTGTGTATAATTTCTAATTTATATATTTTTAATTTCTAAGGCAACATCAGTGACAAAGAAATAAATGTCCTTTCCCACGCAGTGTGACTGGCAGGTCTTAAGTCATTGGTATTGGGGGGTTGGGGTTACATGTTGAGTATTAGCATTTCTAGAAGTATTTTCAGGGCTTAACTTGACTGATCAAGTGATAGGTTTGAGGTTGTGTGGGGGTGAGGGGGAATTTCTCTCTGTTGAGTTTCCAGGTTATTTTAAAAGTATAGCAGATATCAAGAAGTTAGTGATCAGCCATACATCTCAGGTCTGGAGAAGACATCTCAGAAAGTTCAGGCAGAACTCGAGGGAGGAAATAAACATTTAACAGGGTGCAGAAGAGGCTAGCCCATAATGTGTTTGTTTTTGGAGGGGGTGTCCAAGTTAGCTGTGAGAGGCAAAGTAGGAAAATAGTTCCTCTTCAATTCATCAGGAATGCATTGTTGAGCATATGTGCCAAGCCTCAAAAGAAGAAGAGGAAAAAAGGCAAAAGGTCTATTTTCTTACCCAGGAAGTCAGAATAGAGGCCATCCACACCTGTAATTTAGTTGATCTTCCTTGTTATGTTAGGAAACAGTTTGCCTGCTTAGAGACCAGTAGCAAGGGTTTCCACACTTGGAACATTAAGTAATGAGTGAGCTTCTACTGTTTTGAAATATTACATTTCTTTATGGACACCTGGTAAAAGAGCCTTTCGAATGTTGAAAGTGAACATCTTAAAGTAGCATATAAAGTCACTTGAGTGAGATACAGCTTTTTGAGTTTATATGGAAAAAAAATCCAGTGCTTTACCAGTTTGGGGAGAATATTGACTAAATGCAAAGTAAGGACTTTGGGACTGAATTTATAGCACTGAAGAAAAATAAAAGAGGCTTAACTGTCCATGTACAGAAAGTAGTTGCAGTGCATGAGCTGGGAATCAGGGACTGGATTTCACTCTATGAACACAGGGGCAGCATATAGTCCTGAATTTATACCAGGCATGGTGTTGGGTGTTCACACGAATGAAAGCAACATAGTGGCACGAGAGGAAGCTTATAGAAACACATTCAAGGCAGCAGGAAGTTCTTCCCATACGATCTTGGGAGGAGTCAGAGAAGGTAGTACTGATGCTGTCTTGGAGCAGAATTGGCTAGAAAGAATGAGAGTCCTGTGTTCAAAGCAGAGCAAACAATGTCCCATGGCATATTCAGAGAGCAACAAGAACTATAGTTGGAAAAGGCTAGGGCAGCAATTCTCAAATGACATGTGCATGCCAATTACTGGGGCGTTTTGTTACAGAAGGTCTGGGTGACTCCTGAGAGCATGCATTTCTAACAATTCCCTGTGTAAGGCTCCAGCTTCTGGCTGGAGCACACACTTTGTGCAGAGAACTAGGGAGTATGGAGGAAGAAGGAGGAAGGAGGGGAGAGCACTGAGGGCAAGGAGCTGCCCCTAGAATGCTGCTGCCCTGTCAGTCTTCCTCACTTCATACAGGTAGAGCATCCTCATAGAAAAAAGAAGTTATTGGATGAAATTTTCTTAAGAATATTTTGTATTTTATAAAGAGATGCTATTCGTGTTTGAAGGCCTCACCTGTCTTCCCCTGCTTTTCCTTCACCCCTTCACTGCTGGGCAGAGCTGTTCCTCCTTCTGCCCAGAACCAACCCCTCTGCCTGCTCTGGAAAGCACCTCCTCTTCCCAGTACCTTCTGTGGGCCCTCTACTCTCCTCTCTCTGGTATCACATATCACCTGCCTCTTCTTTCCCCACTTCTATAAATATGCTAGAAAGGCTCACCTATCCTATTCTCACATCCACCGAGAAAATGACCCTGATCCCTAATCCCTCCCTAGCTTCTTTCTCTCCTCTCACAGCCTGATTTCTACACTTGTAGTGTCTCCACTTCTTACCTATTCTCTGAACACTTGCTCCATCTGACTTTTGCCTTCCCCACTCGATTGAAATTACTTGTCTGAATTAAGTGTGGCCTTCTATTTGTCTGATCCAGGAATTTTGTCCTGGTTGGCTCTTTCTAGCACCCCAAAGTGCTGCTCATGGTGCCTTGAAGCTGCGTCTCCCTATGGCTCTCCAGACTCTGAGGCCCTTCTCAGCCTCATTTCCTGTATCTAGTCTTTACCAGTTAACACTTCCCAGTCTCAGCTTATTCTCTTGACTTGCAGCATCCTCTGCTGGGCATCTTGCCCACACCTGGAATGTGAACCACACTGTGTTTTGTGCTGTTGACAGGAATCCAGCCCTCCAGCTCTAACCTTTGGGTCATATCTACATAGGTGCTCCATATTTTAAAAATCAGATTCTTCTTTGTTTCTCCTAAACCCGCTTTTTCTTCTGAATTATGCTCTAGGTGAATTCTACCCTTACTCTCCCCTTCTCACAGCCCCCAAAATGAAGTCATGCTTACCTGCCTCGCCTTGTCTAACCTGCCATCAACAGAGGTCCTATCACTGCTGCCTTGGCATGAGATCTGCATTTCATACCAGGGTTACTGCTTTTGCCTTTACCTGACCCCTCTGCAAATAATGTGACTTTATCCCACCACACTTTAGTATCACTTGGAGAATCTAACAATCCTAATGTCTGGGACACAGCCCAAACCAATGATGTTAGAATTGCAGCAGGTAGGAACCAGAGGATTCCAAAGTGCAGCCAAGGGTAAGAGCTTTGGCTTTAGTCTCTTTTCCCACAACTCCATCTTCCACATGGACACAAAAATGTTTTTCTTAAACTCAAATTGGATTATGTCCACTGTTCAAAAATCCTTCAATGACTTTCCCTTGCCTTTGGAAAAATTCCTTGGTGTGTGATACAAGCTTTTTTTGCATGTCATAGGAGACCTTTGATGATTAGCCCTGCCTAATTTACCAGCCCATATTGTGTGAGTCTATCAAAGGCACCTTTACCAGGCCCTTCGAATCCACTTCCTGGGCCACCTCAAGGCTCTCTGCATGAGAACAGGCCCAGTCCTGTCCGGAATGCAAGCTGTCCCTGAAGCCTTGCTACTGCCTCTCTGTTCTTACATTCTGTTCAGGTGTCATCACTTTAAAAAGCCGCTGGGTCCTCTTAGACTAGGTTAAATATCCTTCTTGGAACCTTCTAGTTCCTGCTGCTTCCTCCACTGCAGCATTTCCTCGCTCTCTCCACCCTTTTTAGAGTGAGCCTCTGCAATACAGGGATGTCCATTTACACAGCAACAAAACCCTTATATGGAAGGCACTGGCTCTATGTAGAATGAATCCTTCTCACATGTCTAACCTCATAACAAGATCATGCAGCAAAACAAAGAGTCAAAAACTCACTAAGTTGTTAATATAAATGACTTCAATCAAAACTAGGATATTTCTTTTGAAAAATATTTTACAAAATATTATAAGCTGCCTCTCCCTATGGCTCTCCACACTCTGCCCCTTGGGGTCTTTTTGGCCCTTGAGGTAACTTTGATTTACAAAATAATATAAGCCCATATGTGAAGGTTGCCCATTCATCACATGTATGTCAACACACCACACTCACCAGCAAATTGCCAGAAGTCCTTCACTACTGTTCCACCACCACTTGCTTCTATCCCCACTCCCTTTCCCACTGGTTACCTTAGTTCTAGTCCATGCAGGACATTTTGTATCATTTTAAAAATGTAAATATCACACAAGTGACAAAGAAAGGAGCAGCATTATTCCCAAAGGCCTGGAAGAGAAGGGCTTGCATCGCATGGAAGGCGGTCCTATGCTCTGAGCCCAGTGTTATAAAATGGGTCCCACCACACTAAGTGCCAGTGTTCTGATTTCAGAGATTAAGTTGAGATAGAACTTATTTGAAAAAGGAGAGTTTAGACAACAGGAATGCAATTACATAATGAAACATTACTAGTTCAGAATATGGCATTTGAAAACAGACCAAGTGTTGAGAGGGGATAATTGTATTTATCAACAGATCCTCGGTTTTTACCAGAGATCAATCTGTTATAGTTCTCTTTCAAACTTAGACTTCCATTGACCACTTAAAATTAGCATCTAGCTGGTGCCCTGGTGGGGTAGTGGTCAGGTCAACTGCCTCTGAAGGAGTGTGGTCCACATATATCCCAAGGATCTGGGTTCATGTGCCAGATCCAGGGAGAACACCAATATGAACCATATAATAAAAAATAAAATTAAGTGCTTTTACAACTATTTAGTATATAGATTACAAAAGTTCAAGGAACTCTTCAGGTAAGTATGGAAATCACCTGGAGAACTAAGTCAGGCAGGGGCCCAGGCTCATGGTCTGAACCTTTTCTCCAAATTCACTGGGAGTCCCTGCCAATATTATGGTGAGGATGACCGATATCTTTCACCAGCCACTACCATTCAGTTCAGAGCTTTTCAAGACTGGCTGCATCCTCAATTTTAGGATAGCATTTGGAGGACTTGGCAAAAATTTCAATGTGCTGGTCTAGCACTCTAGAAGTAGGCTACTGACATTAGTAATTTTAAAAGTTCTCCAAGAATCCTCATGGCTAGTGTTGGGATGTAGAGGAAATTTCCCCTTACCTCACTGGATTCTTCTCAGGCTGGTTGAGCAATCAAATTAAAATCAGACAGACTAGTAGGAGAAAAAGAACAAAATTAAATATGAAGACTACATGGTTGTAAATTCTAGAGTAAATAGGACAAAGCATGGGTTTTGACCCTGAGTTAAGACATTGAATAGGGGCTTGGAGCTTCAAGGAGAGAGGAGGTGACTCATGTGACAAGTATCATATGCTAAACTAGATGTTGTCTTTGCCATAGAGTACTTTTCTTTTATAAAAATGTTATTTCTGGAGAAAATGCTAAATCTGTGTAGTTCCCCCAATTTTCATTCTTCTTGATAGTTAAAGGAGTAGTAATAGTTTCTCCTGATGTCTGCAGGGCCTCAAAATTGTTCACATGCCAAGGTGACACGTCAGGGTAGGCCTGTTCAGTGGGAATTTTTGGAAGGCCCATGCTTACTAGTCTCTTAATGATTTTCAAACTCGGCATTACCTGGGGAGCTTCAACATGGACCTCTGACCCCAGTGCCACCTCCAGAGATAACTGTTGTAATTGGTGTGGGATGGGACCTGACAACATGTCAGGATTTGTAAAAGCTCCTGGTGACTCAAATATGTAGCAAGGTGTCAGGCCCAGCTACAGCTCATCCTCCTACAGACTCTAGTGGAAACTACATTATCTTTTTTTTAAAAAAAAAGAAAGAAAAATTCATTATCATAAGAAGATGAGACACTCAACCTGCTGTCAGAAACATATTTATCCTCCTGACCAACCTGGAATGACTGAGATGGGAGACTCCCCTGTCCCCCTGGAAAAAGTTATCTGTGTGGGAGGGAAAGGAGCAGCAGCATTAGTTTACAGATTAAACTTGTTCATACCAAGGGCCTGGCTGCTCCATCCGAGTTTCTCTGCTGCCTGTGTGACTCCAGCTGCCTCGATGGGTGGCCATCCCTTCCTGGAAACAGAGTGGAATTACAAATAATAAAGGGATACTACTAATGGACTCAATTATTGTAAATTTCTGGGTCATGGCTTATGGTAGTTCCCTCCTTTCTCCATTCCTCTTGTGTTCAAAGTAATTTTCTCTTTGTACTTCCCTATTAACAGATGTCAAACCTGAGTTAGTACTCTGTCCTGGGTAGGTACGCTGCCAGCTCTACCCCTTCACCTTGTCACCTTGTGGTGGCTTGTGGCAGGTTGGTAGCTCCCAGTACCATCTTGAAAATAGGCATCCTGTGTTGTCCAAAAAGGTCCAAACGGTACCCGTCCCCATCCAGTCTTACAAACTAAGATTTTCCAATAACTATATGATTCACTGATGAGGATTCTCATCTTAAGGAAAAAAGAAAAAGATACTATGGTCATGGGTTTACTTGGATTTTGAAGATAGGATTTTGATACCTTTATCTACACAGTGGGATCTTTTGGGAAGCTTTAAAATGATTGGTGCCTATGAATGGCCCCAGCAATTCTATGTATCATAATTATGTGGAGGTCAGCAGGGACAATAGCAGCTTTTTCAAAGCTTCCCAGGTGATCCCAGTGTTCACCCAGGTTGATACCACTAATATTTATCAAGAAGAGGACTTGAGAAAAGAGAAGTAGGACACCCATAGAGAAACTTGTCTCAAGTTGCAGCCTCCTAAGGACTCTCCCTGTGAACTAGCAGAGGTATTTGTCCCATTTAGATTCTTTATGAACACATATGTTTGGATGCATTTCCTAGGAGATCAGAAGCAGGGTAAGACTACAGAAAAATCTCGAAACCAGGACTATTTCTTTTTGATGTCATTTTATCCCTCTAGGAGTGTTCTAGCACTGCTCTGCTACTGCTCTTGCTTACCCACTCCTTCCCCCAGAGCCTAATCAGCATTTCTGCACTGTTCTTCAGGTACCATGGATGCAGGAAGAAAAACTCATCTCTATAGTGAGGATGGGCTTGGGAGTAGTGGGTGAACTACAGGATGTCCTGTGATGCACAAGATCCTGAAGGAACTTAGGATAAAAGTTGGTGCTGCATAGATTGATACTCTGCAAGGTAGACATGACCTGCTCATAGTCTGTGGTAATTTCCTCCCTCAGCTTTCCTGCCAAAATCTTTCTTTTCCATGAACATTTTCCTGTAATGTGTTCATAATTTTGGGGTCCTGCCTATGGGATTGACTGTGATACCAGAATCAATGATCTACCCAATACCCATCTCTATTTGCCCCATTCCTGTTAGCAGAATCTGGAATTTCCTCAGCCCTCTGGCCCAGTGCTAGGGGATGAATCTTGATTCATCCTGGTTTTCAACCGTGGTTGCATATTAGAAACACCTGAGGAGTTCTTAAAAAATGCTGATCCTTGCACCCACCCCCAGAAATGCTGATTCAATTGGTTTGGAGTAGGTATTCAATGCTCCCAGGTGATTAAAGTGTGCAGCCAGGCTTGAGGATCACTAGTCTAGGACAATCACAGAATTTCAGTTCCCCTGGCTAATGGTTGATTTAGGGTTGAGTGAATGACATTTTGGCCAAAGAAACATGACAACGCAGGGATGGGAGCAGAGGGGAAGACCTCAAAAAAGATTTCCACACCTTTCAGGAGGGATATTCCTTCTTTCTCCTTCATGGTCTTTGGAGTTGCTGGGTAAGAAGAGATGCCAGAGTCACTGCAGCTGTGAATGGAGTCACTCTACAGCATGTTCTATGAGGATGACAAGTACAATTTAACAGGAACCTTCATCTTAGCATGTTCTTGAGCTGCTGAGTGGGTCAAACTGGAGAACTTCTTGCCTTGCAGGACTGCTCCCTGCTCAGTACGGCCTTGCAGGGGACCGGCACGAAGTGGTCTCTGATTCCAGCTCCCAGGGATGCCTTTGAGGGCTTGCCCTGCAGCACCTCTGCCTGTGTAACCCCCCCGAAGATCTGAGGAAACCCCCACTCTGCACAGAGGAGCCCCAGGTACCAGCAGGTCTTTAGTGGTGGGCTGGCAAAGACATTCTGCTGCCGAGTGCTTTGTGTGGCAAAGGAAGCCTGTGAAAGTCTTGAGTGATGCAGATAGACTTGGGCTTGAACCCTGATTATTTTGAGTTGAGTCGGTCGAACTTTGTGTGTCTCCATTTTATCATGTGTATGTGGGGCTAACAGTTACCTCAGAGGGTTGTTACTGCGGTGCATTTCTTGGATGAAGCACTGTGCAAGGCATGTCATAAGTTTTTACTATGAGTAGGTGACTATTTTGTTTTGTTTTTTTTTATATTCACTCTATGCTGCAGTAGGCAAGAAGTGGAATAATTGAAAAGAATGAGTAGAGAGATGGTTGATTTTCATTGGACTGATTACTACTTTACAGTTTAGAGGACTGAATACTTTTTCTTTTTCTTTTTTTTTTTTTTTTTTTTTGTAGCTCTCTCTGCCTGGAAACTATCAAAATAATTTGAGCACGATTTGCCAGGTTAGCACAGTGCTGGGTCTGGAGTAACTGGGCTCTGTTTCCAGCCCAACCAGCTGAGTCTCTTGATTAACTCCTGGAGCCCACACTGCCTTCAGATGGTTGGAGTTCACACCTTTCCTGAGGCTGCATCCCACTTGGGATTGGAGCTGTGGTGGAGAGGAGACTGGGGAACCTGTCAGTGATGGAGTCCTCCACTTCTGAGGGCTGAACTTGGGAGCCTAGTGTGACCTAGAATTAGTGCTGACCACACCGGAGTCCTCACTCCCCACTTGGGCTGACTGGTGACCCCATCTTCTGCCTTGAAGCAGGAAGGGAATGCGGGTATCAGATCAGTCTCCACTTGCTTCTAAGGGGCTTCATCGGGTGACTCCAGAAGCCTCACTGCCCTTTCCATCCCTACCCAGACTTTACTTACTCTCTGGTGTCTGGTCCATCTCCGTGTCCTCCCTCTTGGGCTTCTTCCAACTCTATTCTGGGATATTATCTCTTTTTTAACTTCATCCAAGCCCAACTTCCCTACTCCCACTCCCTTCCATCACTCCTGTCCCTGTTGACATTCTTTCTTTTCCAGTGAGTCTGCTTTTGGCACTTAGTGGGCCTCCAGCTTCTCATTCTGCAAAGTCCCCACACCTGGGACTGCCCACCTCCACCACTGACACTTAATCCTGTCCATTGAGGCATCGTCTCTGCTGTGTACAGTTTCTCCTCTTTTACATCCCCCAACCCTCTCCAACCATATGATCTTGCTCGTTTATTTTCATCATTCTTGTTTTATTCTCATATTACCTCTAATACCTGAACTTGGAGTTTGTATTAAGTTCCAATCTTTTCCCCTCCCGTCTTTCTGGGTATCTTGCTATATCACTTTATCAGCCATTCTCTTCTCCCCCAAACTTTCAGCCTCTTTCTCACTACTTTTTAATGCATTTAAAATATAGTCAGGTGTTTCATAGTTTTCAAAAAGGAGTGACAGGGGAGGGGGGCCACCCTTTCTGTACTAGTGTTTCTGGCCCACTCTAGCAGGATCTTTCCTCTATAAAATATCCAGACTCCCTGGGGCCCCTCCCACTCCTCACAACTGGCAGTAGTATGGTGTCTCTCCCTGCTTATGAAACTGCCCTCTCCAAGGCTATAGGGACCACCCCGTGGCTAAATCTAGAATAGTCCTGAGGCCTGTAGCCTTGAGGAATGGGTATGGCTCTGGAGTATGAGCCTTGATTCGAAATTTTAAGGAGAGATTTGACCAAAGCTAAATTCCTTAACTCTTCTAAGAACTGGAACCTTCTTGAGGGCAAGGGTTGTTGTTTTCCAGAGCCTAATAATTATAGCAAAGCATGACAAAAGGCCCTATGGGCAGACCTTTTGCTAGTTGCTCTCTGAGTATTGTGTGCATTATGGGTGGAAGCTCAAAAATGTTGTTGAATTAATCATTTTTGCCCAAATAGGTTTGGTTTAACTGGGTATTTAAAATTCCCACTTCCACATTCACCCTATCCTATTCTTCAGGTCTCTGATATTTTTTCTGATTAAGAAATTATACTAAAGTCTGTCTTCATAGTGTCCAAATTTTAGCTATCTTCTGAATTGACAATTTGGGTGGATAATTTGCATCTCTCCTAATGACTGAGCAGGAGAGATACCTTGAATTCATAGAGACGTATCTTGATTTGGTATTTAAGTTCAGGATGGTTACATTAAATTTGATTATCCTGTTTATGTTCAGGTTTAAAAAAGTTTTAGTTCTATAATCCAGATCCTCCTATGCAATTAGTGAGAGTAGAAAGTAAGGAGTTAAAAAATCCACCTCAAGGTGTTAGAATGATCTTTTCATGGGAAGGAAAACTACTCCATAAAGATAAGCAGGTAGACTAAATGGGCAATTAAAATCAAACAGTTGGTCATCTTAATTGAAGTTTTATTACCCTTGTCCTAGAAAGTGACTGTAAAGGCCAAGTGGGACATAAGGACAGAGGCTTAATCAGTGGATGGTCAGGGGATGCTAGAGGCCTGTTAAGTGCATAGTATGTGGTTTGGAGTGGACAACACCTAAGCAGTGGGAGCAGAGGGAACACAGTTTTGGTTTTCTAACAACTTTCAGTCTCTTTGAGAATATAAGAATAACCCTATTAAAATCAGAACATTCGATGCAAGACTGTATAAGTAAGTGCTAAATCATGGCACAGATGATAAGTGATAACAGAACCCAGAACTGAGGTGAGAAGATCTATGAGCCCTAGACTAACCTGCAACTTCTAGGGATGATGAAGGATTCCACTTAAGTATTGAGACATATGGGCTAAACTCTGATAACTCAAGGACAAGCCTAAAACGAGTGAGGGATGGTTAGAGGTATCTTGGAGTCATGAATGGTAAATCTGTGGCCCATTCAGTGAAATGATCAGATAGAAAGTATCTCCCCAGTTTCTTCTTGTTCAAAACATGTTCCACAAATCCCTGGGGTGCCCATGTGTGTTTATAGGAGTTCATGTGTGACTGCATCCAGTTAATCCCAGATGTCTATAGGAGGTTGAAGTGCTCTACTAGGCACAATTCATTGGACCCACTACCCCGAATAGTAGTGAAAATGATCACCAGCAGCAGCAGACTTTACTCTGTCAGTCGGTCAAACTTCCTAAACAACCCTCTTTCCCTATAGTCCTAGGGAAGAAACCAGAGAATTGATTGTGATTTGCTACCTTGGATCATTGATGCAATTCTGAATCATTTTGGATAGGAAAGTAGAATACTCTCATTCACACGCCCAGTGAAGGTGAAGTATTTCCCTAAACAGAAGATGTGAAGTCCAGAGAAAGAATGCTAATCAACCCAAACTGGTGTCCAATAGAGAAATGAAAATGGTAGCCCTTTCTCCCGATGGCCACCAGCTGTTACGTCTAGCCATTGTTCCTATACAGCCCACATGCAAGGCTTCTGCTCCAATTCTTAGACTCATCCATCCTTTGGAAATTCTCAAAGGCAGGCCTGAGGTTTCCAGATAGGAAGTTCAATCTGGCTAGGGCACAGGGACAGATTATGTTGGGGAATTTCGAAAACAAGTTTATTTTAAAAGTTTTTGGAAGGCCCTCACAAGCCTCCATTTCCACCTCTTTCATGTGGTTTTTCTCTCCTCTGTGACAGCAGCTGTCCAGGGAAGCTTTTTGTGATCACCTACTTCACTGGCTGTTTCTCATTTTGTTGGCTGACACCCTGGATTCCAAAATAAGAAAAACAATCAGGAAGGTTTCAGAGTGATGTGGAGAGAAAGGGGGTAAGGAGAGAGGGCCAGGCATTTTCAAACAGAACATTTGCACAAGGACAGAGTGCCAACCTCCAAGAAAGGCTGGCAGACTAGCCTCCGGCAGGCAGAGTAACAGGACGGTAATCAGAACCACTTGCCACTTCCCATTGAAGCAAACATGGGAGCCAAAGTGGGAGCAATGCCTGGATGATAAATTGTTTTTTGCTCTTCTTTGAACCTGAAGGTCATCCCCCTGGGTCCCTCCCATCTGATGGATTGATTGACAAGCTCAACAGCAGGGAGAGTACTCCGTATCCAAGAATCTGAGTTGTGTTAAGGGGTTTCTCAGAGTCTAATTGAATGCGAATATCAGCTGCCACTGATAGAGGGAACAGAGGAAAAAAAAGAAGTACCTTTAACAAGGAAACTTATAGGCGCTGAGAGAAAAACCAAACAGTTAAAAAAAAAATAAAGGAGGTGGAGGGCTCTTGAACTTCAATTTAACATCTTTGGAGCTCCAGCAAAAATAAATGATGCAACAGGTTTTTACATTTTTTAAAGTATATATATTGCATTTCTGCAATTAAATCAAAGTTAGAGCACTAAAATTTTTAATTGGCATGATTTGTTCAGTTTTATATGCTAATATTTCTACTGTATTATGGATGCTCTAAAGCAAAGCCATCATAAATAGCTATGTAACATTTCAGGATAAGGATATACCATACTATATTTTGATAGTTCTCTTTGATCATTTTGATTGTTTCCAATGTCTTATTGTAAATTGTTCTAGCATATATGCCTACAATAGTGTACAGCTGGGTTTATATTCATCCTCGCCAGCATTGAATATTATTTTAGAACTTTATTGTCTATTTGATAGGCAACATGGACTCTTTAGTTCACATTTTTCTAATATATTGTTTCGCATGTTTATTACTCATTTGTTTTTCAACTTCTGAAAGTCATCTTTATGCTCTGCACATTTTTCTTAATGATGAACAGAATACTTGTAAATGTACATTATTAGATTTGATGCTAATTTTTTTCTTTGTAGTTAAAACTTTGTCTATAAAATATGTAACTTTTCTGATATTTTCTGAATAGTCATTTGATTTGTGAAGGATAGCATTTTCTCATGGTTCCAAATTTGAACAAGCCCTGGAGTCTTCACTGAACTGTTTTCTCTACAGTTTGGCCTTCCTGCCACCCAGATCCCTTCCTAAGATCACTCATAGTAACCAATTTCGTGTGTACACGTAGACTTCCTTCTACATTTTACATGTTTATAGATTTCTAAATTTCTTTCACCTTTTTACAAATGATAAAGTAATATCTGTACTATTCTACAACTTTTTCTTAGATTTTGGAGTTCATTTTTTATTTAAAACATTTTATTGAAGTAACATTTCATTTTAACTAGTTTTAAGGTGAGTATCATTATAAATCAACATCTGTATGTAATAAAGTTCACCAGTTCATGTTCTATCAGTACATAGAGAGCTTTCATATTCTTTTTACGGCAACATAGTGTTCCAATGAATGATCATGGTAGCTTTTTGACCTAAAATTTTTTGAAGGACTTTACAGTCAGATCTACTAATATTTTCATCTAGAATTTTATCAGCTGATTTCATGTTTAAAATTTCTGCTCCACCCTGCAATCATTTAAAAACTCAGTGTTTTCTTGTTTTGTAATTTTAAATTAGACTCTTAGTTTTAAGATAAATTGTAAGAAATAGTAGAGATCCCATCTGTCCTTCACCTAGTTTGCTCAATGGTAACATCTTTCAAAATTATGATTTGCCACAACTAGTATATTGATATTCAAGACAAAAAGGCATTTCTTTTTTGTTGTTTATTTTTTACAGAAGGAGGAAGGCAGGCACACTGACAAGAAGGAAGAACGAGGAGGAATAAGCAATTTCGTTTATGTTTGGTTGATCCCATGGCCACTGGTCATTACCCTGGTCCCTGGACATATATGGTTCACACACCATCTGCCCAAAAATGCCCAAGCCAGCAAGGTACAATTTTATTTTATAAAAAATGTTGTTAAGATAACTGATTTATAAAATAATACAAGCACATATGTGCAGATTCTCCATGAATCAAATATATGACAACACAACACATAAACCACCAAATAACCAAAAGTCCTCCAGCATTGCCCATTGGACCTCCACCACACTTGCTCCTGCTTTCACCCCATCCCTGCTAGTAACCTTTGTTCTATTGTCAAGTATTCAAGGGTTGAATATTTTGTCTGTTCCTTTCCTCTTTCTTTCTTTCTATTTTTAAAGGAAGGATATAGGCAGGAAGGATATAGGCAGGAATGAAGGCAAGAAGATGGGCAGACAAGAATAGAGAGCTCAAAGAAGCACTCCACTCATTTCATTTACTTGTTCATCTTGGTTATTTTGCCTGACTCTGAATTTTCAACCAGGGACCTTAGGATGCGTGTGGACTATGCCTGATGAACTAAACCACAAGGCCCCCCAGGTCATGCTGCTTTGTTTGTTTGTTTGTTTGTTTTTTCAATATTCTACTTTATGAGTAAGGTTGTCTGGTATTTCTTTCTCCTCCTGGTTTATTTCACTTAAGATGATTTCTCTAGTTTCAACATCATAGTGATAGTATTTCATCTTTTAGGGCTATGTAGTATTCCATTGTTTACATACACCACATCATCTTTATCTTTCATCTGATGATGGGCACTTATTTTCCAATTCTTGCTATTGTAAATAGGGCTGCAATAAACATGGATGTGCATCTATCTCTGCAAATTAGCACTTTTCTGTATTGGTGATAAATCCCCAGAAGTAGGATGTCATCATATGGGATTTACATTCTCAATTTCTTGGAGACTCTATACTGTTTTCCATAAAAATTGTACCAAGAGTATAAAATGAGTTCCCTTTTTCCAAATCCTTGTCAACATTTGTTGTTTCCAGTCTTTTGGGTAATAACCATTTTCATGGGTGTGAGGTGATATCTCATTGTTTTGATTTGTGTTCCCCTAATAATAAAATAGGAGGTATATCTTTTCATGTATTTATTGGGAATCTCCATGTCATCTTTGTAGATCCAGGTCATCTGCCTTTATTTTTTGGAGGTGGGGGGTTGTAATTGGTTATTTTTTTTCTGTTAAGTTTTATGAGTTCTTTATATTTTGGATAGTAAGTTCTTGTCAGATACATGATGTGCAAATATCTTCTCCCAGCTAGTAGGATGGTTTTTAATTTTTTCATAGTTTCTTTCCCTGTGCAGATGCATTTTAGTTTGAAATAATCTCATTTCTATTTATTTTTGTTTTCCATGTTACTGGATTTGTCTCCAAAGATCTCTTCAAAGACTGATGTAATGCAATGACTTAGAGTCTGTTTTCTTTCAAGTATTTTATGTTTTTCAGTCTTACATCCCAATCTCAAATCCATTTTGAGTTAATTTTTGTATATGGTGTATATCGTTTTTTTGTGGGACTATCCAATTTTCCCAATACCATTTGTTGAAAAGACTTTCTGTGTTGTATGCTCATGACTCCTTTGTAAATTAACTGACCACATATGTGTGAATATATTCTGGTGATTCTATTCTGTTCTATAGATCTGTATATCTGTTTTTATTCTAGTACCACACAAATTTGAGCACTATCACTTTGTAGTATAGCTTGGTGTTTTTCACCTTTACATTTATTTTTTTTTCTCAAATTTAGTCGACCACATGGTATCTTTTGTTATTCCATACAAATTTTAAAATATTTTGTTCTGTTTCCAGAAAAATGTCAGTGGTGTTTTGATGGTGATTGAATTAAACCTGCCTATTACTTTAAGTACAATGGACATTTTAACAGTGCTAATTCTTCCCAAATAAGAGCATGGAATAGTTTTCCATCTCATTGTATCTTTGTTTCTTTTAACAGAGTTTTAAGTGTTTATCATACAGGTCATTCACTGCCTTTAAACATATTCTGAGATATTTAATTCTTCTTGTTTCTATTATAAATGGGATAGCTTTATTTATTTAATTCTCTTCTATCACACTGTTTGCATATAAAATGCAAAATATTTTTATATATTTTATAGACCGGCACTTTACTGTAAAGACTGATGACTTAGAGTCTTTAGGGTTTTCTACATATTTTAATCATATGATTTACAAATAGTGAGTTTTACTTTTGCAGTGTGGATTCCTTTTTATTTCTTTTGTACTTGCTCATCTAAGATGTCAAATATGATGCTAAATAGTAGGGATGAGTGTGGACAAACTTATATTATTCTGTCTTAGAGGAATTGCTTTCAGTTTTTACCATTGAGTATGCTCTTGATAGTGGGTTTATCATATATTAGCTTTATTATGTTCAGGTATAATTTCCTTTGTATTTTATGTAGCATTTTTATCATAAATGGGTGCTTAATCTTGTCAAATGCTCTCTCTGATCTATTGATACAATCTGATTTTTCCCTTGCTTTTGTTGATGTTGTATATTACATTAATAGATATTGCATATATTCAACAATTGTTGTACCCTTGGGGTAAATCTCATTTTGTCATGATGTTTGATCTTTTTGATATATTGTTGAATTTGGTTTGCTATTATATTTTGTGAACATTTTTTGTATCTATGTTCATTAGAGATATTGATCTGTAATTTTCTCTGTGACATCCTTGTCTGTTTTTTATATCGGTGTAGTGTTCCCCATACAGAAAGTGTGTGGAAGTGTCCCCTGCTTTTCAATAACTTGGAAGAGTTTGAGAATAATAGGTATTAATTTTTCCCTGAAGGTTTGGTAAAGCTGACTAGTAAACCTATCTGGTCCTGGGCTTTTATTTTGGGGGAGACTTGATTACATCTTTAATTTCCTAGCTTGTGATAGATTTGTTCAGGTTTTCTATTTCTTCCTGATTCAGTCTTTGTAAACTAGTATTCTAAAAATCTGTTCATGTCCTCATATCTAATTTGATATCTGATATCAGATTTATTGGAAGAGAGCTGTTCATAATAATCTCATGATGCTTTCTCTTTCTGAGATTTCCATTGTAATTTCTCCTCTTTCATTCTGATTCTAGTTAGTTTTTTTCTTCTTTTTCTTAGTGAGCCTAGTCAAAAGTTTGTCAGTTTGTTTATATTTTCAAGAAATCAGCTTTTGCTTTCATTGATCTTCTGAATATTTTTGTTTTTCATTTCTATTTGATTTATTTTTGCTCAAATTTGCATTACTTCCTTCCTTCTACAGACTTTTGACTTCAATTGTTCTCTTTCTAACTGCTTTGGTTGTAGAGTTAGATTGTTTGAGATATTTTTGTTTGTTTGAAGCAGACCTGCTATGAACTTCTCTTAGAACTGCCTTTGCTGCATACCTGGTAGCTCATTTTTTCATTCTCATTTGTTTCCAAGTACTTTTTAATTTTTGCTTTGGTTTCCTCTTTTGCCCAAAAGTCATTCAGAAGCATGTTGCTTAGCCTCCACATATTTTGGAGTCTTTCTTCTTTTTTTGTGGTTGATTACTGCTTTTATGACATTGTTATTGGAAAAGAAATTTTATATGATTTCAATTATTGTAAATTTGTCGAGACATGTTTTGTTTTCCAATATATGGTATGTCCTTGAGAATGTCCCATAAGTTCTTGAGAAAAAAGTAAATTATGCAGTTGTTAGATAAAGTGTTTGATGTCTATTAAACTTGTTCGCTCTAATTTGTCATTTAAGACTGTTGTTTCCCTAGTAAATTTATGCCTAGTTGATGTATCCATTATTGTAAGTGGTATGTTAAAGTCTCCTATTATTGAATTGCTGTCAATGTCTCTCTTTAATTACACTGATAATTGCTTTATATATTTTGATGCTCCTTCATTGGGTGCACATATACATACATACACACAAATATATATATATATATATATATATAAATATATACACATATACATATAAGTATGTTATGACTTTTTGCTGAATCAACCCCTTAATCAGTATATAATATCAATTTGCTTTTTGTTACATTTTTTATTTGGAAGTCTATTTTATCTAAGTATAGTTGTTCCTGTTTTTTTTTAGGTTTCCATTTGATTGTAGAATTATCTTCCAAACTTTCACTTATTTGACTGTAGGTTTGTCTTCCAGCTTTGACTTTGAACTTATGTTTGTCTTTAGAACACAGGTGAGTTTCCTTTAAAAAGCTGAAAGTTAGGTTATGTTTGTAATCCATTTGCTCTCTCTAAGTCTTTTGATTGATGAGTTCAGGCCATGAAATCCAGTGATATTTAAGGTGATTATTAATATGTAACTCTTTATTGTTCTTTTGTTAATGATTTCTCTGTATAGCTGCAGACTGTACCTTTGTTCTTTTGTGCTTGAAAGTATTAGTTTTGTGTTTGGGTTTCCTTTTCTTTTTTAAAAAAATTATTTCTGTCTTAATGTCACCCTGGGGTTTACATAAAGGTTTCTATGCTTATAACCTGTTTTAAATTGAAAAGAAGTTAGTCTTGAGCTCATTCTAATAGTTCACATATTTACTGTCCTATGTTTTATTTTTTAACGTCTTGATTTCTCTAGGTTTTTTTTTTCCATTTAGTGTTTCATATAGACTAGTTTCATGGTGATGAATTCCTTTTTTTTCTGTAAAGCTCTTTATCATTCCTTCAATTCATCAATTCTAAGTCATAATCTTGCCAGGTAAATTATTCTTGGTTAGAAGTCCCTTTTTTCTCCCATCACTTTGAATATATCATACCATTTCCTTTTGGCCTGTAAAAGTTTCTGCTGAGAAATATGCTGATATTCTTATGGGGTAAAGCTTGTATGTAACTCATTTTTTTTTCCTCTAGCCTCTTAATATTCTCTTTTTCTTAATTTGTTGTCATTTTGATGATAATGTATCTTAGTTTATGTCTGTTTGGGCTTTTTAGTTTGTATTTATTTGAATTTTCTAGGTCAGAAGGTATTTTAATTCCTCTGGTTAGGGAAATTCTTAGCTATTTCATTATTAAAATTTCTACCACTTTCTTTCTCTCTTCTCTTTGGGGATCCCTATTGTGTGAATGTTGTTTAATCTTGATGTTATACTGTATATTTAAAATACTTCCTTCATTTCTTTTAATTCATTTTCTTTTTGCTGATCTTCAGTGTACTCCACTGCCCTGTCTTCTAGCTCACTTATTATACTGGAGGCTTCTTTCAGATTACTGTTGAGCCCCTCTATTAGTTTTTAGCTCAGTTATTATGTTATGTAGCTCTAAATGTAACTGCCTCATTTGCTCTTTGGTGTAGTCTTTTTTTTGGTTCCTACATTGTTCTGATTTCAGTGAACTTCATTAAAACTGCTTTAAAACCTTTAGTTTTCTTAATTATGTTACATTCAGACTTTTCTCTCTAGCTTTTGTTTTGGTCCATTGTTTCACATATATTTCTGTCTTTTCATTTTATTGGTACTCTGTGTTTGTTTCTATGGGTTAGGCTTACTTGATGTAGAGGTCTTGTTTTGGTATATTAAGTTGCAATTTTTAGGCCTGGATGTTGATCAAAATGTGAGGCTTCCTTTAGTTGTGTGAACTGAGCACTCATCAGAATTGTTGAAGTTCTAGAACCCACATTGTTTTTAGGTTTCAGAGTACAACCTACAGGGTTGGAGTTGGGATAAGAAATGCAGAGTTTTCCTCAGAGTCACAGACATGACCAACAAGGCCCAAGGAGAAAGACCTAAGAATGTGGGCCCAGTCCACAAGTAGGACACATTCACTACAGGGCGAATAGGGAGAGAGTGTTGGAATCTACTTGTAGCAAAGCACACTCCTCTGTGAGAACCCCTCAGTTCTTTGAGGAAGCAGAATTCCCCAAGTTGGGGCAGCAAGTAAGCCCTGTGGCCTGTGAGTGGAAGTTCTGGAAGTACCAAGCATGTAATAAGCTGTTTACCAATAGCTCTTAGCAAGACAGGGACTTTCAATCAATCACCTCAAAGATCCTTCATGTTAGTCTTCCATAGATATACCCATTTTCATTCCAGTAACATGTTGATAATGCCTAAAAGTTGCTAATTGATTTTCCTTGTCTATAGTTATGTCATATTCAAGACTGTTATATAAATGGAATCATATGGTATGTGGTATTTATTTAACTGGGCATAATTCTCTGGATATCCAGATTGCCCCATGTTTCAATAATTCTTTCCTCTTCCTGAATATTTCATTGTATGAATGTACTAGAGTTTGGTTAATTATTCACCCATTGAAGTACATTTAAGCTTTCAGTTATTTTGAATAAAGCTTCTATAAACACTCATTTTGTGTGAACATAGATATTTATTTATGTGAAATAAATATGCCATAGTACAATTGCTGTGTTGTATTATAATTGCATGTTTATACATTTGAAGAAAACTATCAAATATTTCCATCCCAGAGTGACTATAGATCATTTTACATTCTAACCAATAATGTGTAAATGATCCAGTTTTCTTCATCCTCACCAGCATTTTGTGTTGTCACTTTTTATAATTTCACACACATTTATATTAGGTAGTACTATCATGTTATGGTTTTAATTTGCATTTCCCTAAGAGCCAATATTATGCAATCTCTCTTAAATGATTAATTACCCTCTTTAAACTCTTCATCTCTTTTGCTCATTTATTAGGTTTTGTTTTTACTCTTGAATTTTAAGAGTTCTTTATATATTCTACATGCTAGTCCTTTGTTGAATATGTGATTTGAAAACATTTTTTCCCAGTACTGTAACTTGTCTTTTCATCTTGGTCTTTCACAGAGCAAAATTTAAAAATTTTGTTAAAGTGCAACTTATCAATTTTTCTTTTTATGAATTATGTTTTTGGTGCTTAGACTGAGATCTTGAAGATTTTTTCTTTTCTAGAAGTTCTACAGTTTAATTCTATGATCCATTTTAAAACTATTTTTATATAAGATATAATTTTGCCAGTGTATTTTGTGATTTCTTTTGGCCTATGACGTTCAGTTGTTCTAGTGTCATTTGTAAAAAAGGGTGTCTTTCCATTGAATTGGTTTTCCACCTTTGCCAAAAGTCATTGGGCATATTTGTGTGCATCTCTTTCTGCTTTTGTTCTTTTCCATTGATCTATGTGACTGTACCTCTCTCAATACCATATAGTCTTGATTATTGTAGTTTTAAATCTTGAGAAATCAGGTAGACAAATTCCTCCCACTTTGTTCTTTTTAAAAATTTATTTTAGATATTCTCATTCCTTTGCCTCTCCATATAAATACTAAATAATGTCTATATCAACAAAAATGCTCATGACAATTATGATGAGAATTGCATTAAATCTGTATATCAATTTGAGAATAGACATTGATGTATATACTATCAGTTTTCCAATTCATAGATAATTTGTTTCTTTTTATTTAGAGCTATGGTTTCTTTCATCAGCATTGTGCAGTTTCCAGCATACAGATCTTTCATTTCTTATTAGATTTACATCTAAGTACTTAATTTCTTTGAGTGATTGTAAGTGGTTTGGCTTTTAATTTTGAATTTCATATGTTTGTTATTAGCATGTAGAGATATGATTTATTTTTGTGTTTTGCTCTTTATGTTACCTTGCTGAAATAATTCTAGTGTCCTTTTGTATTTTGGATTCCTTGAAATATTTTACATAAGTAATCATGTCATCCGCAAAAAGGGGTAATATTATATCCTTTTTTAATTTAATACTTATTGAGGCAACTTTGATTTACAAAATAATATAAACCCATGTGTGCAGGTTCACCATTCCAAAAATATGATAAAACACCTAGCCCACCACCAAATTACCAAAAGTCCTTCATCACTTCCATTAGAACACATCACCTCTTGCCCCCACTTCCCACCTCATTCCCCACGGGAAAATTCAGTTCTATTGTTAATATCCAAGCGTTGATTTTTGTTTAGTCTTTTTCTATGCTTTGTTTCTTTATAGTCCACATATGTGTGAGATCACTCAGTATTTGTCTTTCTCCTTCTGACTTCACTTATCATGAATGCCTCTATTTCCATCCATGTCATAAATGACAGAATTTTATCTGTATAGAATTCCATTGTATACACACACATATATATTTATATCTATATCTCTATATAGATATATACAGAATCTTCTTTATCTATTCATCTGATAATAGACAGTTTCCAATTTTTGGTTGTTGTAAATAATGCTGCAATAAACATGGAGGTGCATATATTTCTATGAATTAGTGTTTTTATGTCTTTTGAATAAATACCCAAAAGTGGAAAGATGGGATCATATGGGATTTCCATTCTCAAATTTTTTAGTAATCTCCATGCTGCTTTCCATTAGAATTGCACAATTTACATTTCTACCAACAGTATTTCTCCACATCTTCTCCAACATTTGTTTCCAGACTTTTGAATAATAACCAATTTAAATTGTTTAAAGTAAAAACTCATTGTTTTGATTTTCATTTCCCTAATAACAATTGAGAAAGAACATCTTTTCATATGCCTGTTAACCATCTTTGGAGGCATTTCTTTGGAAAAATGTCTATCCAATTCTTCTGTCCACATTTTAATTGGGTTGTTTTTCTGTTTTATGAGTTCTTTATATATTTTTTTCAGATGTATGATGTTCATATATATTCTCCTAGTCAGGAGGTTGTCTTTTGGTAATAAGTTTTTCACTGTGCAGAAGCTTCTTAGTTTGATATAGTCCCATTTGTTTTGTTTTTGTTTGCCTCACTGTTGAAGTTGAGTCCCCAAAGACGTCTTTACTCTCTAAGGCTGATGTTGTAAAATGTCTTATCTGCTTTCTCTTAAATATTCTATAGTTTCTGGTTTTACATTCAGGTCACTAATCCATTTTGGATTTTTGGGTATGGTTTTAGAGAGAGCTCTAATTTTTTTTTTTTTTTTTTTGCATATGGCTGTCTAGTTCTCCCAGCACCATTTATTGAAAAGACTTTCTTTTTTCCATCATATGCTCTTGATTCAATTGTCAGAAATTAACTGATTATATATGTGTGAGCTTACTTCTGATGATTAAGCTCAATTCTAATGATCTATGTATCTGTTTTTATTTTTGTCCAGTGTCATACAGTTTTGAAAACTATCATTTTATAGTATGTCTCAAGATCTGAGAGTGTGATACCTTCACTTTTTTTTTCTCTTATGCTGCTTTGACTATTTGGGGTCTTTTGTTATTCCATACAAATCTTAAAATATTTTGTTCTATTTCCTTTAAAAATCTCAGTGGGCCCTTGATGGGACTGTATTAAACCTGTATATTACTTTAAGTAAGATGGCCATTTTAAGAATGATAATTCGTCCCAACCATGGGTATAGGATATCTTTCCATTTCTTTATGTCTTACTTTATTTCCTTTCAGAAAGTCTTATAATGTTCATTGTACAGGCCGTTCACCTCTTTTGTTAAGTATATTATTAGATTTTTATTCTTTTTGCTTCTATTGTAAATGAAATCATTTTCTTGATTTCATTCTTTATCATATTGTTGCATATAAAATACAACAGATTTTTTGTTAATTCTAGTAATTTATTAATGGATTTTTTTGCTTTTCTACATATATTATCATGTAATCTGCAAATAGTGATAGTTTTATGTCCCGTTTTCCAATTTGGATTCCTTTATTTTTTTCTTCTTGCCTAATAAATCTGACTCAGACTTCCAGTATTATGTTACATAGCAGTGGTGAAAGCAAAAGTCTTTTCTTCTTTGTGATCTTAGAGGAAAAGTTTTCAGTTAGGAA
Source organism: Solenodon paradoxus (assembly GCA_004363575.1). Taxonomy (NCBI): domain Eukaryota; kingdom Metazoa; phylum Chordata; class Mammalia; order Eulipotyphla; family Solenodontidae; genus Solenodon; species Solenodon paradoxus. Next base: position 645,674 of record RJWH01000608.1, read on the forward strand.
AAGCTTTCAGTTCTTCACCACTGAGCATGATGTTAGCTGTGCGCTTATCATAGATGGCCTTTATTATGTTGTGGTATGTTTCTTCTAACCTAATTTTATGTAGAATTTTTATCATAAATGGATACTGTATTTTGCCAAAAGCTTTCTCTGCCATCTATTGATATGATCATATGATTTTTCTCCTTGCTATTGATTATGTGATATATTACATTAATAGATTTGCATATGTTGAACCATCTTTGTTTCCCTGTGATAAAACTCACTTGATTATGATAGATGATATTTTTGATGTATTGCTGGATTTAGTTTACTAATATTTCGCTGAGATTTTTTTGTATCTGTGTTTACATTAGAGGTTTGTTTTTCTTTCTCAGTGATGTCCTTATCTGCATTTTGTATCAATCTAATGTTGGCGTCATAGAAAGTATTTGGAAATGTTACCTGTTCTTCAATTTTTTAGAAAAATTTAAACAGAATAAGGTAGTTGTTCTGTGATAGTTCACTAATAATGCTATCTGATCCAATATTTGGGGGGAAACTTTTGATTACTTCTTCAATGTCCTTGGTTGTGAAAGTCCTGTTTATGTTTTTGCATTTCTTCCTAATTCAATCTTAGTAAACTGTATTTTTTAAAAAATCTATGTCCTCAAAGTTATTTATTGGCATATAGCTTTTTCATGGTAGTCTTTTAGAATGTTTTGTATTTTTGAGGTGTTGTAACTTCTCCCCTTTCATTTCTAATTAGATATTAGAGCTTTTCTCTTTTTCATAGTAAGCCTAGTCAAAGGTTTGTCATTTTTGTTTTATTTTTTTCTCAAAGAGCCATCTTTTAGTTGTATTGATCTTCTGCATGGTCTTTTAGTTTTCTATTTCCTTTATTTCTGTTCAAATTTTTATTCTCTTCTACTGACTTTTGGCTTCACTTCTCTTTTCTAACTGCTTTAGATGTAGGGTTAGAATGTTTATTTGCTATTTTTCTTGTTTCTTGAGATAGGACTGGATTGCAATAAATTTCCCTTTTAGTACACGTTTTTTTTTTTTTTTTTTTTTTTTTTTTTTTTTTTTTTTTTTTTTTTTTTTTTTTTTTTTTTTTTTTTTTTTTTTTTTTTTTTTTTTTTTTTTTTTTTTTTTTTTTTTTTTTTTTTTTTTTTTTTTTTTTTTTTTTTTTTTTTTTTTTTTTTTTTTTTTTTTTTTTTTTTTTTTGCCTCATGAATTCTGGTAGTTCATGCCTTCATTCTCATTTGTTTTTAAGTATTTTTTAAAAATTTTCCTTTGATTTCCTCTTTTCCAAAGAGTCATTCAGAAATGTCTTGTTTACCCTCAGTATATTTTGTGTCTGCCAGCTTTTTTTTTTTCTTCTGTGATTGACTTCTAGTTTTAAGCTGTTGTGATCAGAGAAGATTTTTGGCATAATTATAATCTTTGTAAATTTGTTGAGACATGTTTTGTTTCTCAACATATGGTCTATCCTTAAGAATTTTCCATGAGCAATTGAAAAGATGTGAATTCTGCAATCACTGAATGAAGTATTCGGTGTATGTCTATTAAAGCCTTCTGTTCTAATTTGTCATTTAAAGCTGTTTTTTTCCCCTGTTAATTTTCTGCTTGTTTGATCTGTCCATTGTTGTAAGTAGGGTGTTGAAATCTCCTACTACTACTGATGTCTCTCTTTAATTCTGTTAATTATTTTATGTATTTCAGTACATCTTCATTTAGTGCATATGTATTAATAAGTTATGTCTTCTTGCTGAGTTTCCCCTTAATCATTATATGTCATCCCTGTCTTTTGTTACTAATTTTAGTTGAGTCTATTTTATTGGATATAATTATGACTGTCCCTGCCTTTGTTTTTGTTTTGCTTTGTTTTGTTTTAGTATTATTTGACTGTAGAATTGTCATCCAAACATTGACTTTTAGTCTATGTTTATTTTCAAAATTTGATGAGTGCCTGAATGTAGCAGAAAGTTGGGTTATGTTTTGTAATCCATTCAGCCACTCTGTGCTTTTTGATTGGTGAGTTCAATCAACTAAAATTAAATAAATTAAAGGTGATATATTTATTTCCATGTTGTTATTTTCTTTGTTTACTTTTGATCCCTTTCTCTTCTTAGGTGATTTGAAAGCAATTATGTTGTATCTGGGTTTCCTATTTACATAATTTCTTTATCTTTCCTCTGGAGTTATTTTGAGGTTACCCGGTAGCTTACAAAATGTTTCCATTTATATAACACATTTTTACTTGAAGGCAAGTTATTCTTGAGCTAATTCATATAGAAATATAATTTTTTTTATTCTTACTCTCCTCTGCACATTTTATATTTTTCATGTCTGTTTGGGTTTCTTTTGTTTAGAACTCTTTGAGATTACTGGATCTATTTATCTATTTCTCTCATCAGATTAGGGAAATTCTCAGTTATTATTCCTTCAAATACAGTTTTCCCCCTTCTCTCTCTCTTCTCTTTCTGGGACCCTTTTGGAGCAAATATGTTCCTCTTGATATTATCGCATAGGTTCTATATGCTGTCTTCATTTATTTTAATTCTTTTTTTCTCTTTGCAGGTCTGCTTGATTGCATGATATTGCCCAATGTTCTAGCTCACTGATTCTATTGGAGGCTTCTGTCAGCCTCCTTATGTGTCCCTCTGTTACGTTCTTTAGCTCAACTTTTTTACTCTTTAGCTCCATGAATTTTGTTTTGAACTGCTTCATATTTTTCCATCATTGCTGCAGTTCCTTGGTTTTTTTTCTTTTGTTGCTCCATTGTTTTCCTGATTTCAGTTACTATTATTAAATGGTTTCTTTGAGGTCTTCATTAGGTAGTTTACTTAAGTCTGTTGTATTTTCCCCTGGGTTTCTGTTTTGGTCTATCAGATCATGACTATTTCTGTCTCTTTGATCTGTTTAGTATTGTGTTTATTTCTATGGGTTAGGCTTCCCTGAAAGGCCTTGTGTTACAGTGTTGAGTTATACAGAATAGACCTGGGTCTTGGTCTGGAAAGTTGGACCTCCTTTTGTTGTGTGATCTCAACACTCATCAGATTTATTGATGCTCTAAGTTGAGTCCTGTGTTGGAGTCTAGGAATCCAGTCTGTAGACTTGGAGTTGGCATAGAGAATGCAGAGTTTTCCCCCCAGAGTCACAAGCATGAACATCAAATCCTGCTGAGAGAGACCTAAGTGTTTGGACTAACCACAGTTTGCAAGCTAACTACAGTCCCAGCACAGCCCTTACAAAAGACAGAGCTGAAAGTTGTTCTTAGTGGAGTATCCTTTTTAAAATTCCTTCAGTCCTCCAGAGGAGTGGCAGTCTCTGCATGAAGTGGTAAACAAGTCCTTGAGTCCTGGGTGTGAATTTCAGGATGTACCAAACAAATAGAACATTCTTTTTTATAGTCTCCTACTGGTGGCAGCTTCTGTTTTGGTGGTTTCCTTCCAATAATTTTCCTTGTGAGATGGGTAGAATAAAATGCTCCTTGCTGAAAAGCAGTCAAGAATCTGCCAGGGTGCTGCCTGACCTGTATGTCTGCCTCTCCTGCCATTGGAAAGGCAATGGTAAGCATCAACACTTCTACTCCAGTGTGCTAATGAGGAAGAGGGCAGGTGCTTCCTCTCCTTACCACCCTCCACCCCACCCACCACCCTAGGGCTTTCCAGCAATGGTGGCCCCTAGTATCAGCACCATGAGTAAGTGGCTTCTAAGTTCACAGGGATTCTAGTACTCTTTCCATTTTGCACCGAGGCTCCTGGCTCAGTGACTGAAAGTCAGTTTTTAATTATGTAAACAACCCCTTTGAGAGAACACCCTTTAGCTCCAGAAGAGTGATGGTTTTGCCCTCTCCCCCATGGCCTTGGAAATGGTGAACTGGTGCTGAAACAGACTGGCTTCTCCTATCTTTTATAAAGGCATATGTCTCCTCCCTTTGTGGAGATTTTGGTCCTGTTTCTTTTCAAAGACTAGTTGCTTGTTTTTCAATGTGCTGAGGGGAGGAGGTGAGTGTGCAGTCTTAACAGTTTGCCATCTTGGAACTGGAGCCCTAGTTTTACTGCTTGACCTCTAATCTTTATGCCTTTTATTTTCTTCCCTACTTTGTTGTTATGGCCAGATCCTTGATGAGTAAGACATCATCTCTTGTCTCCTCCTTTAGACAAAAGTATTGTCTTTTCACCATTAATTATACTCATGGATGTAGAGTTGTTGATTTGCTTTTGTAGATTCTCTTTATCAAGTTAGGTAACTCCCCTTTATTTCTCTGTTTTTTTTAATACAAATGGGTATTGTATTTTGTTAAGTGCTTTTTTTTCTGCATCAAATGAAATGGCCATGTGATTTCTTTTTCTTTAACTTATTGATATGGTGGGTTATACTGATTAATTTAAACTATTTTATCTGCCTTGCATCCTTGGATTGGTTAAATTTCTAACTGACTATGGTGTATAATTTTTAAAATATATTACTGAATTCTATTTGCTAATTTTAAAGGATCTTAGCTCTATATTATGTGATTAATATTTGTTTTTTAGTTTTACTTTTCTGTGCAATCATTGTCTGATTTTGGTATCATCATCATGTATCATAAAATGAACTAGGGAATTGTTCCTTCCTTTAAGGCAGAAATTATGTAGACTTGCTGTTAATTCTTCTTTAAACATGTAGTAGAATTCTCCAGTTAAAGCATCTTGGCTTATAGATTTCTTTGGGGGGAAGTTTTTTTAAATTAAAAATTCAGTGGGATGTAGAGGGGTTGGTAAGGGGTAGAGCCCACTGGACAATGCTGAAGAACAGTTGGTGATTTGCTGGAGGGCAGAGTGTGTTGACATATAGTTGAGGAATGGGGAAACTGTACATATGGGGGCTTACAGATGTGAGTTTATTTTAATTTCTAAAACGAAATCACTGTAATAAGATACTTTAAAAAAAACTTTAAAAAAAGACTAAGGAAGAGTGAAAAAAATGCAATTCCTTAATGGCTATAGGGTTATTCAAATAATATATTTTATTGTCTGAGTTGTGGTATTTTATGCTTTTTCTGAGGAATACATTTCATCTTGGTTATTAAATGCATTGTGTAGAATTTTTTTTAGTATTCTCTTAATATCCATATAATGTTTTCAAGATTTCTAATAACATCCCCTATTTAATTCCTGATGTTGGTAATTTGTGTCTTCCCATTTTTCTCTTTTTTCAGTCTTGCTATAGGTTCTTCAATTTTATTAGCATTTTTACAGAAGCAGCTCATTGTTTTTATTTTTTATTGTATTCTTATTTTCAGTTTCATTTATTTCTGCTCTATACTTTCTTTAGCTTGCTCTAGGTAATTTTGTTCTTTTAGGTCCTTAAGGTAGAATGATAGATTACTGATTTGAGACTTCTCTTTTCTAATATATGCTGTTAGTACTATAAATGTTCCTCGTAGCACTGTTTTAGCTATGTGTGTTTCACATATTTCAATGCATTTTCATTTTCATTTTGTTTTGAGACTTTCTCCTTGGTCCATGGATTATTTAGCAGTATGCTGTTTATTTTCCAGGTGTATGGAGAATTTTCTGTTATCCTTTTGTTAATTTCTAATTTTACATAATTATGGTCAGATTATAATCTCTAAAATTTGTTTTTGTGTTTTGGCAAAGGATATGGGTTATTTTTGTTTTATGTTCTGTGGGAACTTGAAAAAATGTATTATGTTGTCAGCTGAGTAGGCTGTTGTATACATTTTGATTAGATCTTTTGGTTGATGATATTGTTAGACTTCTTCTACATAAATGCTAATTTTTCTGAAGTCCTCCAGTTGAGAAGGTGTTGACAATGCCAACCATAATTGTGGTTTTGGATTTTTCCTTCTGGTTCTATTAGTTTTTGCTTGGCATATTTTGCTGTTAGCTTCTGGTCTTCCACAGGTATTTTAATTATGTTAGAAGCCAATGTATTACACTCTGTTGACTAAAAAGAGATTTCATTATATTTCTGAGTAAACATTTTTTTGGAACCTGTTGAGAAATTTTGTATCTTTTTGTCCTTTTATTTATCCTGAAATAAAGTTTTCTTCAGCATGAAGCACATTTTTTTCTTAACTGTTTTTAAATGTTAACATTCAAAGTTTCCAGAGGAGAATGCTGTGGCTGAATTCCCTGAAGAGACCTGCCGGTTGTGTGATCTTGGGATAATTGGTTGTAAAATGCCTAAATTTCAGTCTGCTACTGAACTGTTGGCTTCATTCATACAAGGTGAAAAAAACCCACTTGTATTTCACAGCTCTTAGAAATTGTGAGTTTTACAAAAAGTGGTATTAGCAATGTGATTAAAGATATGGACTTTCTAGGTAAAGTTGAACTGTGAGTCCTGATTATAATCATTTATCTTTAGGGTGATTATTTAAGTTCTCTAATAGCTTCTCCTCAACTATGAAATAGGTATAATTTAAGACACAGGGGTCCGTGGTAGGAAGCGGAGGCCCATCAGAGGGATTCAGTTAGTAATCTAGTGCTCAGCATTCACTAAATGTTTTTATTGCCCATGGTTGGAAAAAACGACAGCATTGATGTGTTTGGGATTTGCTTCACTTCCAGGCTTGATGTTTTCCCTCCATAGGAATGCTTTCCTTTCAGCTGACACAGATGTATTCTCTAGGTAATAGTGACATTTAACAGAAAAGTGTAGATGACTGGGGTGTATGTCGATTTTTACCATTCATATTTCTGATATTGTGTCAGAAACAGTCTTTAGAAAAGCAAAGTATGTTCATTTGCATACTTATTCACACTATTGGCCATGGTACAGAGATGCTGCATAGTTCATTGCGTGCCGCCTAGTCAGAGAAGCTCACCGACTCCCAAGTCACACATTTCAGACAAGGGCAGAATGCAAATTTGGCATTGTAATTATTTCTTGTGACCAGTTATGTTGAAAATTACAGTAACTCTGACTTGAGTTTAAAATAGTATAAAGATGTAAAACAAAAACCCAAACCAACAGTATCGCTGTGTCATTGCCTTAGAGGAGGCAAGCAGCGGAGAGGAAGTGGTTGAGAAGACTGTTAGACAGAGCAGGTTTCATTAAGATTCACCAAGTATTTTAATTTTGCAGTGACTTTCTCTGTAGGCTTCATTTTGCTAAATCATTTTGATTTAATAGGAGGCCAGAGTGAGAAACTCGGTTGGCAGGAAACCTTTAAATTCTCTAGTAGGTATTCATGTCCACTTGACACAATACTCACAATAATCAGAATCTTCAGCTGGTAATCTTCATGGGCTTATCAAGAAATAGTGATTCCTTTTTTTTAAGGTAGAAAGTGAACTTGGTTAAACTTAGCGAAACACTGAAGTTCCAGAAGTCATGTGATGATTTTGTAAGGCCCTACAGATATTTTAAAATAATACTTGGGGACATAAGTACTCCCTTTGCTTGGTGACCTCATTCTTTTTCATGACTCTACCTTACATCTCTCTTGCTTTCCATAGAAAAGACCAAGACACTAGAATCAAAATTAAGGCAGGTACTGAACACACAGACCCTAGGATTTGATCCCCATATTAATGGTGTAATGCAGCTTGGATCACCAGCCCTTTGGTTCATGAGCAAAATAGACTGACTCACAAAATAACTAGAGTGGGGCAAAAATATTTAAGAAAACCAATTTTTTTCACAGTTGCCCTCCTCGGGGAAGAAATTATCACCATGAGATGCTTTCATTCAGTGGCTAACAAAGCATGGTGCTCCTAGGGACCATCTTTCTATGGGAGAGATTCATTTTTTTTAACTACTTATCCAAATAAGTGTGTGTGTGTGTGTGTGTGTGTGTGTGTGTGTGTGTGTGTGTGTGTGAAGAGCTCCAGTTTCACTGAGTTTTTATGACCGCGGCATTTACTGCAGGTGTTTGAAAAAACAAAGGATTTATGAACCAAGGCAGATGGTGCAGTGGTTAGGAGATAAAATGTTGATTGTTTTTGCCTGCTGCTACTGGAGTCACCTGGCAGACATATGAGCAGGTGATTAAGTGACAGGTGTGCTGGGGATTGTGCCAGTCAACTCTCCTCAGAGACTGTTGGACAAAATTTGCAGGTGGCCATGACTGGTGGTGAGTCCAAGCTACATGTGATGAGTGAGGAGTCGGAGTCGGTTTGGCCCCTGCAATCACCTGCTAGGTAACGGGCTGTGAATGTGCAGCAAAGAGATGCTATAGATTCTGAAGAAAGCAAATTCCTGCCTGAGTAACAGACTTCTATGTTAAAGAGCCTAGTGAACTACAGTGTTCTAATTCATCATTCTATGAGGAAGAAATTGCACTATATAATTCTTAAGTGATTTGCAGCTCGCCTTTCAGTCAGGCTTTATTTCAGTTCTGCCTGAAGTCTACTCTCAGAGATGCTATTGAGAGCCAATGAGTGTTACCTACCTCTGTTCTCCAGTTTAGGCCTTAAACTAAGAACAGTATAGACCACCCATAGAGCTGCACAGAGCTGAGGGGATTTTCAGCTGTGGTTAAAGTCAAGTTGATAAAATATTTGGAGGCTGAGCTGTCTAGTAAGCTGGGAGTCCCAGCAGGCTGAGTGACATGGTTGGCCAGCATGCCTCTCTGTCCCTTACCAGCTATGCCAGGTTTCCACCAAGCTTTCCGACCTCACTATTAGAAGCAGTAAGTTTCCCATTGTGGGTTGAAACTGAGTAGGAGATCAGAATACTTCAGAAGTAGTAAAGAGTTTCCTGAAGTGTATTCCAGGTGTGTCATGATATGTGCAGCAGGGTAAAATGTATTTCTGCTGTGGGCCAACAAGTTTTAAAGCTATTGGATTTTTCTTCTAGACATCACTCTTCCTACTTGAGACTACCCCAAGCACACATTCAACAACTCTCAAAAAGAAGTGTTGTTAGTTCTCCATAGCTGGGCACATTTAATCTACTTTAAGAGAAAGACTGTTATAAGAAAAGTAGGCAGCCAATAAAGCCGACTGTCCTTATGGTGCCCTCTGAATTCAGAAGGGCTTGACTGCCTTTGAGGAAAACAATGTTGGGGAGAGGATTTTGGGACATTTTAATTATTATTTCTATGTAACAACCACTCCAAAACTTAGTGGCTGATTAAGTGGGGACCCATTTTATTTATTTATTTAAATTATTTTTATTTTTACTCATTAACATAAGCTCACATGTAAAGTTTCCCTATCCCTCATATATGTCAATACACCCTGCCCTCTACCAAATCACCAAGTGTTCTTCACCATTTTCCAGTGGGTTCCACCCTCCTTTCTCCCGTCTTCCCTACCATACAGCCCTATTCCCTATTGGTAACCTCAGTTTTTTGCAAGTATCCAAGGGTTGGTTTTGTTTCATCTGTTCCTTTCTTTTTTTTGTCTATTCGCATCCCACCTATGAGTGAGGTCATGTGGTATCTCTCTGTCCTCTTTTGACTTGTTTCACTTAGCATAATCCCCTCTAGATTTATCCATATTGATTCAAATAACAGGATTTCATCTCCTCTAAGGGCTGTGTAGTATTCTATTGTAGCTATGTACCACATCTTCTTTAGCCATTCATCTGATATTGGACATTTAGGTAGTTTCCAGTTCTTAGCTATTGTGAATAGAGCTGCAATGAATATGTGGGTGCATAAATCTCTATGAATGAGTGTTTTTTATCTTTTGGGTAAATACCCTGGAATGTGGAATGATTGAATCATATGGGATTTCCATCTTCAATTTTTTGAGAAATTTCCAAACTCTTTTCCATAGGAGTTGCACCCATTTGTATTCCCACCACCAGTGTAAAAGTGTTCCCTTGTCTGTCTCCATATCCTCACCAACATTTGTTGCTTCTAGACTTTTGGATAATAGTCAATCTCTCAGGTGTAAGGTGATATCTCATTGTTGTTTTAATTTGCATTTCCCTGATAACCAGGGAGGAGAAACATCTTTTCATGTGCCTGTTGACCATCTGTAGATCCTCTTTGGAAAAATGTCTCCAATTTCTCCTCCCATTTTTTTTATTGGATTCCTTGTTTTTCTGTTATTGAGTTTTATGAGTTCTTTGTATATTTTAGATATTAGGCCCTTGCCAGAAATATGAAATGCAAATGTCTTCTCCCAGTTTGTAGGTTGCCTTTTGGTTTTGGTGATGTTTTCTTTTGTTGTGAAGAAGCTCCTTAGTTTGATGCAGTCCCAGTTGTTTGTTTTTCTTTTTGTTGCCCTTGATGGTAGAGTTGAACTCCCAAAGGCCTCTCTAAGACTGATGTCATGGAATGTCTTTCCTATGTTGTCTTCCAAGAATTTTATGGTTTCCAGTCTTATGTCTAAGTCTCTAGTTCATTTTGAGTTAATTTTTGTGAATGGTGTTAGAGAGTGGTCTAGCTTCATTCTTTTGCATGTAGCTGTCCAGTTTTACCGACACCATTTATGGAAAGGACTGGGCCCATTATGGTTTGCTAATGAATTAAATGTGTTGAGAACCTGGCCTGGGCACAACAGGGATAGCTTGACTCTGCTCCTTAAGTCCAATTAGGCAGGAACACTTGACAGCTGGAGGTGACCTGATCCCTGGGGGCGCAGTCACCTGGAGGAGGTGTCCACTCACATCTAGCATTACGCTCTTTTCCGCTTAGTCAAAGCACTACAATGGTCTTTCCATGCAGTCTGGGTGGCAGCTGACTTCTTATATAGTAATCCAGAATTCTGGGTTTAAATCTCAGAAAAACTGGTGAAACTGCGACCCTTTCTGAGGGAGACTGAGTCACTTTTCCTACAATGTAATAGCTGACATCCAGTCATTGAGGGGAAAAAACATAGTTTATAGCTTCCATAGAGGGAATGACAAAGAATTTGTTGAAAATTTTTAAATGACCAAAGGTAGTTGAGACTTTTTTTTAAAGTAGTCTTTTTATTGACCTTTGAAGGAAAGATTATACCTGAGGTGGAGGGCACATGGGCTCTGTGCAGAGGCAAAGGGGAGTGATGGCTGTAAGTGAGACCTAGAGCACTAGGATAAGAGAGTAACTTATTTCCGAAATAGAGGGAAGACATTTCCTGGAAGGCCTGTGCGTTTGCTTAAGGCAAACAGCCTGTTAAAAGCAGTTAGCTAATTACTAAACAAGTAAAAAACATGCACTGCTGAAGGTATCTGAAGTAAGAGATGGTGTAGACAATATTGAAGGCAGATCCGTATTCCCTTCCCAGAAAAGCCCAGAGAGGTAGCCAGAGTTTGGAATATCTGAGTTAAGAGAGGGAAAGTTTTCTGGGTATTCTCTGCCTCATTCTCCAGGTAACCAGGGGTGCGAGGCTTCCCAGGGTAGGGAGGGATGGCCAATTCTCCAGTTCTTGAAGAAGAAAAACATGGTTACCTTCCAAAAGGGAAGACACTTCTACAGGCTTCTAAGAGCACCCTGCTTGAAAGTCAGACAGGCTGTATGCAGAGGGGACTTTAAAAGGCCATTTTGTAGGAAATAGGTGCTTATTGCATGATTCACTTTCCCAAACTGGAAAAATCCTCACTCTGACTGCATTCATTGAATACTCTATAAAATTGTGTTTATGGATACTTAATGAAGAGAGAGTTCCTGGGGACTTGATTTCTACAACCTGGCCAACTACATGGGCTTGGGGATATGGGTGAATACTGAGGATGCTGGATGGTCTTGGGTCCCACCCTCAAGACTCAGGAAGGCCATTCACAGACCATTCATTGAGAGGACTCCACACTAGTATACCAGTGCTCATGAATGCTTAGCTATCTTGGCCTTCCTTGATATATTAGCAACTCTTTGTAAATAATAAACCCTGGTATACTCTTGACCTTTCAGGTATATTGCATTGATTTAGTTTAAGGATCTCTACCCCCACTGCTTCCCCAGCTACTTCACGGCTTTATTAGGCCCTTGAAGGAGAATTGCATCCCCCCAACTTCACAGCCTGCCCAGGCTTTCCTGGACCCCTAGCCCTGGCATCCCCTAACCTCCCTTCCCTCTCCATCTCCTCCAGACCTTCAGAGCTCTTCACAAATTCTTGGAGGGAGTCGCCCATGGCCCACATCAGGCCCATGGCCCTCGCCAGCAGCGCCTGTCTGGCTGAGGCAAAACCCACAGCACAGGGTATGTTTCCCTCCAGCCTTGAGGTGAGTCCTGTCAGTAACACATGCACACATCTCCTGGACTCCAGGGCAGCATTTTCTCTGCTTCACTGTTTTCCTTCTCATCACCCCCTGGGACTGCCCCACTACATCTCCAGGTGCCACCATCGGTGCCCCCAGCTCTTCTTGCCCTTCAGAGAAGCCTGCTCATGCTCCTTCCCATGACTCCCCAGCGGCTCTGGGCTCTGTGGGAAAAAGCAGTCATGACTTGAACAGGTTGAACAGGACACAGAGGGGAGCCAGGGGCAGTCCACAGGTGTCCCAGGAGGCCCGGCCATCCTATGATTTTGATGAGCTCCCTCCTGACTCAGTAAAGCATTTCAAGGCAAAATCACACCACTGCTTGTCTGCTCTGATGCTCCACTAGGTAGGGCTCTTGGCTTGAGCTTTAGGTGATTTTATTTTGGGGAGGGAGAGGGATCAGAAGAGGAGAAATCAACCCACAGTGATCAGCCTCCTGGATGTGTTTGTTTTTGTTTTTTCAAATACTCCTCTCAGAGCAATGATTCACGGCAAAGCTTTATTCACATGCCCTTTTGTAGACCCTGCCACTGGAGGGAAGCTGAGCAGTGGCTGCAAGAGCAAATGAACCCAGCGGAGGCATCTCATAATGACACTAATGTCATCGGCTGTTCCTCCAAGACAGTAAATGGTGCAGGTACCTGTGCCAACACTTAGAAAAAATCAGAGGGAGGGAACAACAAAAATAAGCTGTCTGCTTACAACATGTGTAGAGCCACCTCCTGGTGACTCCAGTCACAATACTCCCGAGTTATAAAGTAAACTCTGCTGCAGAAACCTTCTGGTGTCAAGGCCAGCTCAGGCACCTGCACTGGGAAGAACACGCTGACTTACAAAAGGCCCCGTTTGTCCTGTCATTGCCGCCTTGGGAGGAACTCAGCTTCATCTGCTGTCTGCAGAGTCTGGTGGCCCCTGGAGGCTCCGTCCCTCGGAAGCACCCCTCGGGACTCTCCGAATATCTTCAGTGACATCAGACAGCAACTTCAGCTCCAGCCTTCTTGGATGGAGATCAGTGACCATGTTTTCACAGCAAAGCTGCTGGAATTGGTCTGACAGGCGTCGCATTCCTTATTTAAACCACAAGACGATGATAGCCTTCAAGCTTATAATTAGAGACATTGTAGGGGAACTAATTCAGACGTTTATTGCCTGGTGCACAGAGTGCTGGATCTTGGAATGAATATGGTGCTGACTGAAGTTGTAGATTTGTGCCCATCGTATGGGAGTCTTGCTTTGTTTCTTCCTCTATACTGCCTCAAAATGACTTTCAGTAATATTTTCAGGAAACATTAGTTAGTTGAGTTCTTTGGACTTTCTTTCAAGTTATTGCCCTTCAGGAGGACAGGAGCTATCTGATATAAATAACTGGCTAAAAAGAGAGCAAGATTTTATGATTCAGGGTTATCTTTTAAATTATGTACAGAGGAAGTTTGTACACCGACTCTGATTTTCTGGTTGGTAGCATTTGAAGATCGATAATATGTTCCTACAGTTAAAACTGTTTAAAGTCTTTCAGTCAGAACTGCATTTAAAAAGCTTTGGTTTAGGAGGGGTTAGGATTGTCTAAAATGTTTCTAATCCAAGGTGATCATCGTAGCATCTCCCTAGTACTATAGGCATGCGAATGGAAGCTGTAAAGGGTTTCAATGACATTGTACTATCTTAAAAATATGTCTCCAAATAGAAAGCATAGAAGCTAAGGTTTTATATCTGTGGCACTTATGTTCTTTCTTCAGTTATTTTCAGTTCTCTGTCATAATAGGCCAAGAACCAGGATGCTGCTATAAATAGTTGCCACTCATAGCTGGGGCTGGTGTTAGGGTTAAGGTTTTTGAAAAAGTCCTTTTTTTTTGTCAGTTGGTCTTGGACTATAGTAAAATACTTGAAAAGAATGAAAATACCTTTGCTTCCCAGTGTATATTTGTCACTAACAAATGTTAAAAATAAGATTTTTTTCCTTGACTATGCTCTTCCTGGTGATAGAAAATAGAGGCAGATTATTATGAGCATAAACAAACAATTGAGAGAAAAGTAATGAATGAAAACCAGCTCTCTTAAGGTTGCATTTCATGCAGGTGTTGCAAAGGTCTCTTATGCAGGGCTTGAATTTCTCTGTATGTCAGGAAATATGGGATCTTGGCTTCCTATTGCAGACTTAATGATTTAGCGTAGGAAAGATTTGGTGGCTGCAAAGGAGGAGGGATGGGTGAAAGGGAGATGTGACTGTGATGAAGAATGGTAGAGTCCATCGAGCATGAAATGACTAGAAATCTTTGGATTAAAAGACTTTGGAAACTGACCCATCTCCTGTCTGAACCCCTTTTGTATGGGAATTGTTGTCCTTCTCATGCTTTCTTCCTTAGTAAGGAGTTAAAGTTCTTGTATTCTCTGGGTAGGAAAAATGGCTAAAGAAAAATTGTTTTTCAACTTACACCTGTGACAGTAAACATTTTTCATACCAAGGCATTTTCCAGTTCCCTGCAGATATCACCTGGGTATCTATTTAATTCCTTTTTGACCCTGGCTACCTAGACTTAGTGCATACCCCACAGGTTAAGCCTCAGTTTTGCAAGAGTACAAGTAGTGGGTTCAGTTTGTGGACACTTCTGTCTGACTTGGCCGCAAATCAGATTCCCACAACCCTGTCCCCAGGTTAATTGGTCATAACAGTTCACAGGACTCAGGGGGAGCGCTTTACTTATTTTTACCAGTTTATCATAAAGAGGATTTTAAAATACACGAATGAACATCCAGATGAAAGGATACATAGAAAAAGGAAAGTTCCTGAGCACGGGAGAATCTGTCCCATACAGTTGGCACATGGATGCATTCAGTACTTAGAGGCTCTCTGATCTCCTTACTGGCATTTTATATGGAGGTTTCATTGATTAAGTCATTGACCCTTGGTGAGTCCTTCAGTCTTTTAAAATTTGGATATCTCTTAAGTTGTGTAAGAGGAAGTTTGTATATTGAGTCTGGTTTTCTGATTGGCAGCCTCGCTAACCTCCACAGGAGTTGGAGGTAGAATTGAAATTTCCAATCCTCTCATCACATGATTGGTTTCTCCGACAACTAGTCTCTGTCCTAGAAGAGTCACCTCATTAGCACGAGCTCAGGTATGACTGTGGATAATGTGGATATGTAGATAATGAAAGACACTGCTCTTACCCCTGTCACTCAGGAGATTTTGAGGGCTTTAGAAGCTTTATGCCAGGAACCCAGACAAAGACCAACTATAAATTTTTTATTCTTCCACAATACTGTTGATCTCAAATGAAGGCAATTACTTGTTTAAACAACAAACAGTTTATTTGGAAACAGAACAACAGAAGAACAGACAGTGCATTTATGGTGAGAGCCACATGCATTTACCCTAATGCTAGACTCATGATAACCTAAACAACCTGAGGAGGACCACTCCTCAGCTCCACTGGAAAGGGAGACGGTGGGAGTTGTAAGCATATTGGGTCCTGTAGTTTCCCTCTTTACACATGCATGAGCATTATCTAGTTCCCCAACCATACTAAAATAGCATTCTGAATATTAGTGTTCACAATATCATGAACAAAGGGTCATCTTCCATTTATTATTCAGTTAATATTTCTGCAAAACAAATTATCCCAAAACTTATAGAATTAAATCAGTGACCAATTTATTATACTCATGTTTTCTGTAGTTCAGCAGAGGATACAGTAGGGATGATTCTCAGCTAGGGAAACATAATTTGGAGGCTGATTTGATGTCTGGGGGCTGGCACTATCTGGAGGTTCCTAATGTGCTTGTCTAGAGCCTGAGCTGCTGACCTGCCTGGAAGAGGAAGATCAAAATGACATGATACCTGTCTCCCTCACATCATAGTGGCCTCCAGACTCTTAGACTTAAGTCTCTTACATTGAGACTCAGGGATCCATGCTTGAGTGTTCCAAGGAATAAGGAAGAAATTGTGGAGGTCACATAGTATCACTGATGTCATATTCTGTTTGAGAGAAGCAGTCCTGAGCCCACCCACTATAAAGGAAAGGAAAATTGTACTTCTGTTCTTTTTTGTTTATATTGGAGGAATATTGCATTATAACATTGAATGGGTTTAAGGTGTATACCATAGCAAATCAACATCTGTATATAATGAAATAAGTTCATGACCATTTCAGTTTTTTCTTCACCTTGTAATTAATCCCCTCTACCCTATTTGCTCCCTCCCCTCCCTCTTCCCTTCCCTTCCTGCAACCATTGATTTGCCTTTTTTTTTTCTTCTTTTTTTGGTAAAAGACAGATGAATGGATAAAGAAAAAAGAATGCTATGCAGCTATCAAAAAGGTGAAATTCTGTCGTTTGTGGTGACATGGGTGCATATAGAGGGAATACACTTAACAAGATGGGCCCGAAGGAGAGGGACAGACATCATATGATATCATTCCTACATGGAGTATAGAGACAACAAGCAAATGAATGAGCAAAAGAATAAGCAAAAGACTTAAGAAATGAACTAAATCAAACAATAGTGGATTTCAGATCTTGAAGGGGACTTAATCACATTGCAGAAGATCCTTGGCATGGGAGATGTTATTGCAGCAATCTTTGAAATATACCATCAACCACAGGTGGAAAGATAAAGGAATCAAGCAGAAAAGACCTATGGACCACCTGGCACCTTCTTGCTCCAGTTTCACCTTCAAACAATTCTAGCTTAGACTGCACAACAAAGCAGCAACTGATTAAGTACATTAACTTAAAAAAAGAATCCCTCATACTAGTCACTTGGGGTTGTGTATGCCAAAGACAAATTGACTGCACAAGAGTTTTTCATGTCGCAAGTTGTGTTAGGTTGGTCCAAGTAGGGAAATAACGGGGCAGTGTCTGCAATAAAATCTTGGAAGTTGTCTTGCTAGCTAGTGTTCCTGCCTGCCCCTCTGCCTCCTTGGTTACTTGCTGGTTACCTGGCAACCATGTTTTCTCCACATCAGCTAGGAGCCAGCAGGCTCAGGCATCCCCTCCTCCAGCTCTCAAGTCTCCCATGAATCACCAGGGACAGGATACATAATGAGATTTTAATTGTCCTGTAGTATCTGATCTTTTTTTCTGTGTGTATATCTTCTAGCCAGAGATATAATTTCAATTAATTTTTCTTATCTGATAAAGATTTCATATTCTTAACTAATTTCATTTAAACTAATAAGCACCATGTTCCTCTCTGAGTTCAGCCTGATATATTATCTGAGTGGAGATCTCCTCCATGCATCAAAGAGTATATGGGCTGTGCATGAAGAAGTGGCCTCTAGTCCTGGACTGACCTAGTTTGTGGGGCCTTTCCTTTTATTGTTCTTACTTGAAGAGTTTTACAAAACTCCTATTTGTTTTTATTATCATTCAGACCAACATAACAGCATGTCCCAAACAAAAGGCGCCCATTGCTTAAGTGTAGACCCAGAAGATTAAAACACTGAAGTTGAAGGAGTTATTCTTTTTTTCCTGCTTTCAACATAGGGAGTAGATCTATCTCAGTGATGACTTTGAGTCTGTTTGCTTAAAGCAGGAAAGTGGGGAAGGTGTCATATTTTAATACATGGGGGAGTGGGGGAATGTTGTTTCCCAGTAATCCCTGTGTATATCTGCTCTTGTTAAAACTCATTTGAACCACAAATATACCTTTACAAAAATTAAACTGCTCCCATTTTTTTCTTCATATGATAGAACTAAACTACAAAACTGTTTGCCATTTATCCTTTGACATGGCATGAATTTGGTGATAATCAAACAAAAATTAGTGTTGAGCAAATGCAAATGGAAAAATGTTGAAAGGTAATGTTTAAATGAAATACACACTGGCCAATCTTTGTTTTTCGTTGCTAGAATTTTCTAGCTAGCAAGTTTATCTCTTACAGATTTAGAAGAAAAATCAAAAGGAATAGGAATGAAAAGGAAAAGTTTAGGAAGAAGGAGAAAACAGAACAAATGAAGTTGAAAACACACATACACATATCCACAGAGTGTTGGTGGCCAGGCCCCTGGAGCACCAGCTCTGGACTTCCAGTCCAGGCTGCTACTAGTTAGCTGATGGCCTTAGACAAGCGCTCAGCTAGTGTTCCTATAAGATCAGAATGAGGAGTGGAGTTGGATCCAGTGAACTCATGGACCATTGATGTCTACCAACCATTGATTCAAAGCCATGTGAACGGATATTGCATTGGGACTGCAAGATTAGATACTGATATCAAGAGACCATAGAAAGTGAAACTTGCCCTGATGTTACCCAGAACCAAGTATTATGCCTCACCCTTAATATCAGTACACTGAAAGTAGGTCCATCTCTTGCGAACGGACTCACACTAACCACTTAGAGAGACATGTATATAGAATCCAAATGTCAGTTTGATCATTTATGATAGAAGGTAGAACAAGAAGCACATCTATTATGTACACCCCAGTGTTTGTATCCACAGGTCAACACACTTGTGATAGTTAAGTGTACTCCTAGAAAAGTCTAATTGTACTCATTTACCTATTGAAAGACATCATGGTTGTTTTCAGTTTGTATAATTATGAATGAAACTTCTGTTCACATACAAGTTTTTGCATGAACATAGCTTTTCAGTTCACTTGGGTACATAGCTAGGAGGGATATTTCTGGGTTATAAGGTGAATATATACCAAGGCCAATGGTTGATTTGTTTTGTAAAGTGGATATGCTGTTGTATATGCCCATCAACAATGAATGAGAGCCTAAATTGTGCTCATAGTTTCCCTGATGAACAGGAACTTGTTTGTGCATTATGTATTTGTTGAGGATTCATTATATATTTGTCAGGAGGTATTATAGAAATTGAATGAAAAACAGATAAAAATTTCTGTCATTATAGAGTATGTCTAGTTGGGGGTATGGTAGGGGAGTAAGAAACAAATGCTGTAAGTATTATATAAATATAACATGCTAAATGGTGATTAGTCTTAAAGAGAAACTTAAAACTTAGGAGTGTAATTTTAAATGGGATGGTTAGTCAGTGTTCACTGAAAAAATGGCATTTGAGCAAAGACCTTAAGGTGAAGGAGAGAGCCATGTGGGTGTCTAGGAAAGAGCATCCCAGGTATAGGGCATGGTGGAGGGAGTACAAGACTAGGATTGGAGCATACCTGCTGTGTTTATTGAGGTTTAATGAGGGTGAGCAGAGTCAGGAGGTAGTAGGAAACAAGATTAGAACAGTAGTGGATAAGGGATCCGGAGGACACTGATAAAAACTTACTATTTTTTTTCTTCATAGAATTGGATGGAAACCACTGGATGTTGTGAACTGAGGAGTGACATTATCTGATTAAACGTTTTCAATAATCACTCTGACTGCTGTATTTAGAGTAGCAGAGACCAAGGGCCACCTATAGAAGCATGGTGGATGATTTGAAAGCTAATAGACTAATTCTAGTGAGATACTTGTTATTTAGGGCAGGGTGGAAGCAATGGAGATTAAGGGAAGAGATAAGATTCTGGAGCTATTTTGAAATTAAAACCAATATATTCTTGGCAGATTGGATGAAGGGTGTAAGAGAAATAGAAGCACAAAGGTAGCTGGGGTTAGGCTGAACATCTCAGACCAAGGGCGCAGTCTTCCTAAGACTGTCTTCACTTCAGACACCAGTTGGAAATCCAGGGGTCCTTAGGGTTACTCAATTTTGACCAACTGGCTACAAATTTGAGGGTTTCCATGCCACTCTCAGGTTTGATAATTTTCTAAAAAGACTTACAGAACTCATTGAAACCTGACACTCATTATTACAGTTTTAAAATAGCAAAAAAACAAATGAGAAGTGTTGCATAGGTCAAAGACTGTGTGGACTTCAAACAGGAAGCTTTAATCCTTTGGTCACATTGCCAACTCAACATCCATGCATAACAATACATAGTGTAGGGTCAACTAGAGAAGCTCACCCAAACTCAGTGTCCATAGTACTTAATGGGGTTTCATTATATAGGAATGATTGAATCATTGCTCACCTCACTCATGTCTCATTCTCCTCGCCTCTTTTTGGAAATCAGGGTGAGATCACATAGCTTAGACTTAACCCTCTAATCACATAATCACATGGTTGGTCTTTCTGTTATATTGAGCCTCATCCTGAGTTACAAGGATATTCTTATTACTGTAGGAATTCCAAGGCTTATATATACTCAGAAGTTGGAGACAAAGTCCACCCAAATTCTTTATTACACACAAGATAACATCTAAATTTTTGATATCCCATGTATCAACTATGCACTTGAACAAGTAAAAGGATAGGGTTTCCATTAACTGAGATGGGAAAGAAGAGCAGGCTTGAATTGGGGTTAGGGAAGCTAGGAGCTGTATTTGGACATGTTAAATCTGAGTTGATTTTTAGTAGTCATTTCCACTGAGATTGAGTAATAGGCTTGGTGTACAGGGTCAGGTATTGGTGAAGAATGTGAATCATAGGAAACAGATTGAATCTACAGTAGAGATATACTTGAGGCTTTGACTCTGGGGATCTTGTGGCATTAGAGGATGGCCATTCTTTCCATTTGGCTTTTTTGGAGGCCCATTTCTGTCTTCCAATCCAGCTTTTTGACTCCATCCTACCCATTTGACATTTTATCCTGGTCACATTGATAGGAAGTCTAGGTGTTCCTAAACTCTTCAGTCATATTTTTGTAGATTGTCTTTGGGCTGATTCTCACAGGAATAGTAGAGTATAGCCAGCATGGGTGAATCTTTACAAGTTTAGCAGAGGATGACATTCTACCATCAGGGAATAATTTGTATGCACCAAGTGCTACCTTCAAACTCTAATAACCAGAAGCAGAAGGATCAAGTGATCTCACAAGTCATTTAAGTGCTCTGAAGTTATTTGACACAACCTGTAAGACAGGTATGTTGGATAAGATGCCTTTCTGGGTCTCTTTTGTCTAAAATGATCTCTAACTAGAGCCTTAGGTTGCTGTTGGTTGTGTGTGGATGCGATGTGAGTGCCTGCACCTATGTGTCTGACCTCCCCAGTAGAAGGGTAATAATTTTAAAGCAGGGATGTTAAGGGATCCTAGAGCAGACTAGACCTGGTTCTGCTTGATCTCATCTAGTATTTTTTCCCTTAATTTTCTAGGTATAGAAATTGTACATAGGAAATACCACTTAATATTTAAAAGAAGTAAATTGAAACTTAAATCCCTTGCCTTCCAACCCAAACAAATCAAACACGTTTGACTCTAGGTTCAGAGTATGTCAGGGTCAGAGTAATCTGTATAATAATATCACTTTCAACCTTTATCCTATGTGTGTTTAAAAATATATTTATTCTTGAACTATATAAAGAGTTAATGTGTATGGAGATAGAGGGCAAATAAATGGAATACATATAAATATAGAGGGGATGAACAAGAGTGTGAGTGAGCAAGAGATAATTTTTTATTTAATTTATTTCACGATTTATTTTGCTTACATTGCTCTATGCATTTTAGGATATTGAATTTACACCTCAGACTGCATTTCACACCACACTCACCACCAGAGTTCCTAGTGTGCTTTACCATCACCTTCCTTCCTTCCTTGTAAACCACCCCATTCCCCATCATAGGCTTGCATACTGTGAATTTGTGAGTTTTGTTGAGTATTGAGAAACTTTCAAAGGTGATAAACTCACAATAAAAGAGACCGAGACAAGGGAGTTGATACACTCTGAGGCATGACTTTATTGTCCTATGTGTAGGCCGGGAAGGCTCCTTTCTGAGAAGAGGCAGAAAAGAGCAATCCCATGGAAGCTGTGAGGGAGTGGCTTTTAAGGGGGTAGTCTGACTAGCACACAGGGGGCTAGAGGTGGAATTCTGTAAAGGCCATCAGGCTGAGCTGTTGATTTAGAGGTAGGGCGTCAATGGGCTAGAATG